>JAGTJP010000150.1:0-48307 GCA_020744175.1 Auriculariales sp. MPI-PUGE-AT-0066
TGGTCTTGCAGTCTACTTTCGATGTTCGAAGTCCAACGAAGTGAGATACTATGACTTGCGATGTTCGAAGTGCTTAATTTCAAGCGGCTATCGCTCCTCGTGTGGGTGCTTGTTGAAATACGCGTACGATTGGAACTCTGCGAGGAGAATGCGGTCGCTCGTCGACCTGTGTTAGGGCTATATTTCACCTGCTTTTCAACCCTATCAATCTGCCCCATGATGCTGCGAACCATGCACCAGATCTGCTTGTTTATCTGATCGCGTCAAAAATGACGGTCGCAAACAAGAGAGCGACCTTACCTCGTCGGTCGCGATGTTGCTGCCCCTGTCTCAGTCGAACATCCAGCGCGGCTGCATTATACGATTGGAAAGACGGCGCGAGAGGCTCAACACCATCTATGTCCATAGGTGTATCTTTCCCCTTGTAGGTAATAGTTAGTTATAAAGGTGAACTCAGCTGTAAACGAGCTTACAACCTGAGGTAATGCATCGGCCACATGTAGTCGAAGGCCGTTGTGTTTCCTCGCGGTGCACAATCCGTGGTGGAATCCTGGATCATGAGAAGCTCTGGCGTATTAAGGGATTGAACAATCAGCAGGGTACTTCCAATGGGCGCTCAACTCACGCAACTGTACTGGGTCAGGGGAAAGTGGTTGCAACTCGTCATCAAGCTCGTCTCCCAGCTCGTCGCCATCATCGCTACGTAGCATTATACCCAGCGCATACTGATCCTCGTTTTCTGCTTCAGGTTAGAATGACTCTGGAATTAAGAAGCAACTCCCTGTTGCCTCATCATCGCCAGATAGCAGGGAGGGTAAATATTCCGGTTAAGGGTCCGACTTTTTGATAGTAAATTGCAAAGTTTTAACCAATGAGTGTAGAATATTTCCTATACTCTGAAATGTGTTGAAGTTTACCAAATGCAATAAAAATACAACATCACTGTCAAATCAAGCCTGAGACAAGTCCTGGAGCAATGAGAACCAAGTCTCAGCCCTGGCGGCCTTTTATTGCATTTACCAGTTATTACAGAACACCATGGGTATGTGTGAGACCTATGTTCAGATCTGAGATATATCAGATAAGAAATTGGAGTAAATTGACTTACTAATCCTGTTACAAGAATCTATCCACCACCTGCATTATCAGTGGCAGATTCACTTCCCTGTCCAAAGAGAAGAATGTATTGATGTTGTATTTGTCCTGCATATCGCACACTTGAACATAGTTCAGATTATAGGAAATACTTTACACTCATTAGTCAAAACTTTTGCAATTTACTATCAAAAATTCCGGACCCTTAACCGGAATATTGACCCCCCAGGCTGCCCCATCATCGCAGCCGGACTCGGACATAGACGATGTAGGAGAGGGCTGGCCTCGACCATCAATGCTAAAAGCTTGATGATGTGTACTAATGTGCAGCCAATGTGCAGGATCTGTGAACCTTATGGGTAATTGTAAAGTCATTATAGTGGGAACTGACTCGGATCCGCTTCCCCCTCCAATGTTGAGATATGCGTGTCTGCTCTATGGTCATTCGACCGGCACCAGATGTTCCAAGGCCAAGAGCCAGCGACTGGAATCAATGGCTGGTGACGGCGGAATCGCATTCCAACCGCTCATGAGTAGGCGCCGGATGGAGAGAGAGTCGGAGTCGAGTTTAATCAGCTGAGTGTAAGAGCGAATAAAGACAAGACTAGGCAGAACAACGTGGACAGAAGTACCGAGGTCAGGGTTGATGGACATAAAGCCACTGTTGATGGACATAAGGCCATGGTTGATGAACACAAGGTTGATGAACACAAGGTTGATGAACACAAGGTTGATGAACACAAGGTCGATGAGCACAAGGTTGATCATGAACACAAGGTTGATGGACACGTCAACCAGTTTAGTTCAAACATATCTCAGCATTACTTGCTCTCAACTTCTCGACATATAAGCGAGAACCTCGGATTGCCACCAGCCTGCCTCCCAAGCGGCTTTACACTGATGGATTCCGCAGCACGCAAGAACTTGACGTTCCGTGCACCTCGACAGCCTCGCGCTCGTTACACCGTTGACGGCGTTTCCAGTACGGAGCTGCTCGCTTGCAAAGTCCAGGTAGGACCTCACCCTCGGAGAGCTTGAAGACAAAAGACTACCCTATTCTCCAGACTGTTTCTACCAATACTCCAAGCCTGCGGCACGTTATCTCAGTTTGCGGAACACCCGCGCAGGACAAGCGGTAGTGGATGACGGTCATGCCGTGGACAGCGAGGATGAATTGATGGACGATGCGGTGCTTGCCGAGCTACCTGTCGAAGAAGTGCGAGCACCGTCACTCCTTCCTCAGACGACGCTGATCCTAGCAGATTACTCAAGTATATAGCCTTTTAGAGCTTTCAAAGGAGCTTAAAGCGTTCAGCCTTGGGATACAAGATGAAACATTCAGTCTTCACAAGAAGAAGCATTCTGAGCGCGACCTCAACATGATGGTACGTTCAAGACCGCGCGCCATCGGTCAAATGTCTGATTTATTGTCAAGCATGCCATTAGAGAGGTTGTGGCTGAGGTCCTTGGTGTCCTAAAAACCTCTGGACCTCGACAGACCAAGGAATATGGAGGCTTCGAAGATCCACCACTTCAAGCTGATCCACTTCTGCTTTCTGCCACGAAAATTGCAGTAGCTTGGAATTTGTCGATGAGTCATCCATTTAACCGTCTTGCAGCACAGCTCCTCGCCGAGAGAGTTATCCGACATGAGAAATGGGCGAAACTTTTCAAGCAAGCTGACGAGGCAACGCAACATGGAATCGCCATCGCCGTCCAATCTCACTTGAAGTACCTTGCTAAAAAGTACAACGACATAGGTCGGGCTTGTGGGAGGGATACTCCGGAGAAAAAGAGGGCTCATGAGTTGGCAGTCGCAGTCCAACGGGCTGTTAGCTCGGCGGATGAGCGCCATCACACGGCGAGTGATTTCAAGAGCAACCATGAAGAGATCACTGAATTTAGCTGACTTAGCTTTGGCGTTGGCGGATTGAAACCTGCATCTACTTTCACCACCCTGACTGGGAAGCTCTCCTGAGACACGCGACAGCGGCCAGCATGAGTTCTGATGATGGCGCCTCAGATAATGAGGCCAAGCCCTTTTACATGCAAGTTTATTACGTTTCAACAAAAAACTGGCGCGACGGTGACTTTGTCGACTTCCTGCGAATTCTTGATCGCTGTGGGCGCGTGCGAGAGTTCCGAACCAAGACAAGAGGCCGACCTTTGCGGACCCGGCTACTCGCATCCAGCGACGGGTGCCGAAGTCTATCAGTAAAGTACCTATCAATCTGGAGAAGCAGATTTATAGCTCCGACTATCAGAATCAGCTGGGCCAGCGTCACCGCTATCCCGTAACCAACTTGGTCACGCTCGGACAAGCTCTTGTCGAGTGAGTCCCATACTGCAAAAAATTCCTATCTGACAATGGCCACAGTGTCACGGCCTTGGCACTGAGCCTTGGCGTTATGCAAGAGGCAGTGAAGGAGTAGCGACTGAGATCTGCATCCACACAGGCCTCCGTGCCCACGAGTCCAAGCACTAGCACTCAGTTCTCAGATTTAATGACACCACGTGCTCTCTTCTATTGTCAAAGCTCGTATATCTACGTCTGCATTGGAAAGTCAACACGGGAGTTGGTGACTGCCGCCGAGATGATCCGTCTTGTGACTCGGCTGTCTCCGTTAAGCGCCCAACAGCTTGTTGGGCTTTCATCGTGCGCGTTACGCAGACGATTTGAAACCGCCCTCTTGAACGCGCATACTCCTGGCGAGCAGACTGCTAGTCGGAGCGTCGCTACAATCGAGGATTTGCTCGAGAAACGAGGTCCCATATCGCAACAGATCGCACCACTCGGGCGACGTACCCCAAAGTATGGAGTCTTTCGCCTCTCAGCGTTTGCTTCCTGCCAGCATACAGTTGTTGGTCAGCTGGCGCTGCCACATTGTTTTGCTGGTGCTCGTAGCGGCTTGGTTGGTGTACGAATGCTGCATGCGCATTCTCAAACGGCGTTTGCAGGCTCTGTACCGGTAAGTCTTCATGGACGTCAATAGCTCCACATTATCTAAAGTGTCTTTCTTTTGTAGAGAGATGCAGCGTGGACTGGAACAGGGCGACAGGGCTCCCAACTTGTCTACGGAAGAGGGCGACACTCCCAACAGTCCCAACTTGTCTACAGTCTTTCAGCCCACAGTCCAGGTCACATCTCTCATCCACGGACCTCACCCGCCGCCGTACCCGTTCAGCTCCTTGCAATCCTATGCAAACCGCCCCTTTTTTACGGGCTACAACTACGGGCCGCACAAGCAGGCATCTCCGCGCGCCGGCAAAAGCTCACATCTTTCGTCCACGTACCCCAACCCGCCGCTGTTCCCGTCCAGCTCCTTGCAATCTTATGCAAACCGTCCCTTCTTTACAGGCTACAACTACGGGCCGCACAAGCAGGCATCTCCGCGCGCCGGTGAAAGCTCACATCTTTCGTTCACGTACCCTAACCCGCCGCTATACTCTTGCTAGCAGACAAGCCCACACACCCGTCAAGCCACAGATGTCCCAGGCCCGCAACGATGACACAGTCACCAATTTCCCAGACTTCTATCTATCCGCAACCGTAGCAACTTGTACCGGATCTCTTCTCATTCGCTCAACTCGGCGCCGGCCTACCAGGATGTTCGTTCGATGGCATGGTACTAATGGCCGACCTCGTGAACCCATTCATATTCAGAGGCGACAGGCTCAACCTGCAGATGCAAATGCTCTGGCAGCCTCGAGGCGCGACGCAGAGAACGAACAGGTTTTTGCATCAACTCGCTGCATAAACAATTGTCATCTGGTCCCCCGCTCTGCGGCTCGATGGCCTTTGCTCGATGGCCTTTGCTGGGTGTTTCTTTGTCAGTGGCGCGCACTCTCCGCCTTCGCTTTGCCGCTTCATGGCCTTTGCTAGGTGTTTCTTTGTCAGTGGCGAGTGGCCGCATGAAAGATTGGTTCCCGACATACCGCGGAACCGTGGTCATCATGTTGCCTCGCCACTCACACCCAGCCAGCGCGCTCTCCGCCATTGCTTTACCATTTGATGGCGCCATCTTACCCAATCCCAAATTCGCGAAGCACGGTTAGATACGTATTGCCGTTCTCCTGATACAAGCCTATGTAAGCTCCGGTTCGTCTATTGCAGATCCTCATTGTCAGTCTCATTTGTAAAATATTCGTCTCGGTTTGTCAATAAGGCAGCAGAATAGGAGATCAAGATATAAAAATGTTTACGATGATTTAAAAACGGATGTTGCACGAGGTGTGTTGTGACTTCGGAGAGGTGGGAGATGCAAGGCGTGTCTGTGCAGTGTTTGACGGATGCTGTACGATGTGTGAAGAGCGAATCTCCATCTATTGAGCCGGAAGCACTCGGCTGTCTCCACGGCTTGGATTTCATCGTGCGCGTTACACAGACGATTTGAAACCGCCGCCTTGAACGCGCATACTCCTGACGAGCAGACTGCTAGTCGGAGCGTCGCTTCAACTCAGGTCTTGCTCAAAATAGGACTGGTGCGCTGCGAGGACCGACATCCAGCTCCAACCTCGTCTCCAACCTCGAACAGGGTCACGGCTTGACTTTCATCGTGCGCGTTACGCAGACGATTTGAAACCGCCGCCTTGAACGCGCATACTCCTGACAAGCAGACTGCTAGTCGGAGCGTCGCTTCAACTCAGGTCTTGCTCAAGATACGACTAGTGCGCCACGAGGACCGACACCTTGCCTCCAACCTCGAAAGTGCGTCGCAGATTTCATCTATTATTGGCTGAGACTGTACTTATTCTCTTGCTTTGGTCTGCTTATGGTTCCTCGTTCCACATGCATAGCAGCTGCACGGTCTCAATTCCACGACTGCGCGCAATGCCAGAATACGGAATCCCAAGCAACTACGTTAGTTCGTGCCATAATTGCACCCAGCAACTACTAACAACGCGCCATAGGCAGAGCCGGATCCCAGACAGTCCAGCCCAGTCGACCCAGACACCAAGAACTTATGGGGAGTGCTGATTCCGGAGTGGGCATGCTTTGAGCGGTGCGTTTGAGCAAAGACGATGGTCGTTGCTTTTCGGTGTGAACATTGGTACTCAAGCCCTGCAGGCTTGACCTTGAACGAACGTACAGCTCCTACACAATCGGCCGTGCGACTGATCCAATAGCCCACCATCACCTTGACGCCACCTATCTCGGTGAGTATTCATCGTACCACTCCTTCCAGTGCACTGTTAGTTGATGTCTCTTATCAGGGATGTACCACTGTGTTATCACTTGGGATTTACCGAATGACGCAAATACTTCAAACATAGTTCTGCTCGAGGACCTGGATACTCTGAACGGCGTATGGGTCAACGGAAAACGAATGCTGAAACGTAGCACATGCTATCTAAAGGACGGCGACAGGATCAGCTTGTCATGTCCTGCCAGTAAGATATGTGAGTTCGTTGTTGTCTGCCTTTGATCCGTTGCTGACTGCCACCGCCCCAGGCTTTTTGTATAGGCATTATGGTGGTTCAATGACCGTCACGGACAAGTACACATTTGGAGAAACATTGGGGTCCGGCACTTACGGCGTAGTCAAAACGGCTTTCTCCAAAGCGGATGGTACGACCTACGCCGTCAAGGTGAGTACGGAGCCTACCTCATTTGCATTGCCTCATGTGGGACAGGTCATCTTCTCACAACACGAGGAACCGGAGATTGGAAAAAGGCACCATGTCGAGCATGAGGTCAATGTCATGAAGCAGATCAATCACGTATGTCGCTAAGTTGGTGCAACCTGATGCTGACCCACCACGCAGCCTAATGTTGTGGCATTCATCGAATTATTCGTTGATACCGAGGCTGACTACATTGTAATGGAACACCTCGAAGGCGGCGACCTGCTGAACTTCATGCTTGAGCTCGACCGCACCCAACGCAGACTAGGCGCGTCGGTCTCCTTTTCATGGAATATTGAACCTGACTAACTCTGAACAGAAGAAATGCTGGTGCGCCATTTGACCCACAATATCTGTAGGGGATCAAGTTCTTGCACGAGTCCGGCTTCGTCCATCGCGATCTCAAGCCAGAGGTGCGTAGCACCGTATTCTCCAGTGATCTGATTACGATATGCTTTCCTAAAACAACGCAGAACATCATCTTGACCGGCGGCCGGTGCATGATTGCGAAGATTGCCGACCTAGGCTTTGCCAGGGAGATCAAAAACCAAGAACGGCTTTACGTATGTCTTGCGCCTTCACTCATTCGGTCAAGCTGACCCCTTCCTCACACAGTCGCAATGTGGCACACCAAATTTTGCGGCTCCAGAGGTCTTCAGTAACGCTGGGTACACCAACATGGTTGACTGCTACAGCATCGGCGCGATCGTGTACGCAATGTTGACGATGTTGACGCAGTACCCGTCGGAGTTTGACTGGAAGCTAATGGACTGGGTCTCGGCACAAGGCAGGTCTCTGTGTGCTATTCCTGAGTGCGGGCGAGCTGAAAGCGACTGCAGCCATCGAATTCTGCAAGTACCTGTTGGAAAAGTGTCCCAAGAAGCGCATGAACATGCCACAGGTAAGTCCTTCCCAAAGTTCGCCCAGCTGCGCTTGGCTCAGCGAACTCACACAAGGCGTTGAATCATGCCTTCCTGAATGACCCGCCCATCGACTTTGGCAATGGTTGGAGAACCGCGAGCACTGAAGATACCGACCGCGCTGACGCAGCCCGCACCGTGAGCACTGAAGATACCGACTCCGCTGACGAAGCCTGCGTTGAGTCTCTGTGTTGATGTCGGTGTCAATGCCGACCCCTGGCCCGGCCCAACTTCCTGAACCCATACGGACCTCTCACGTATGTGTTGATGGGTATCAAGTTCGTTTGATGTGCGAATTGTAGGACTTTGTGTAGGTGATACGGTGCCAAGTTGTGTTCCCTTGTGTTCCCTTGTACACCCTTGTGTTCCCTTGATAACTGTCTCAGATATTGTCATGGTCCCACGAATATTTCTGCCTATTTTCCCTTCCTTTTCCATTTCTCCCTGCCCTGACCCCCTATATGCTACCAAATAACCTCGCGCGTGCGTTCCCAGTATCCAATTACATATGTCTGCATCCTTGTTTGGTCATGTTTGATAGTCGCGCTAGCTTCATATGTGCATCGGTCCATCGGAACTTCCCGCCCCAGTCTTGTTCTCTCGGATATCCCGCTTCTAGGTTAGCGCATGTCACCTCACATTTACATACTCAATAATAACTCGGATATCCCGCTTCTAGCGCGACCCCTAAGTCCATCGCTCACATCAAGACTCCTGGTGGTTGTGGTTGCCTCTACATTTGTAGTCGCTTCCCTCTATTGCCTCGAGTACGATCTAGTCAGATCTACTCTCATCGCCGTGCTCCTAGCGTTGCCCTGACAGTAGAACAAGACTCCCCAACAACCACCAATTTCCTGCGTCAATCGGATCTCATTTCATCGCCATCGCAAGTTGTATCGTTTCAGTAGAGACATACTCTATCTTCGCGCAACGATGCCCGAACGACGTGGACTCCCAGGCACTTTAGTGTGCCTCACGACGACGCAGGCCCTGAGGGCATGCATACGCCTCCTCAGAAAACCCTTGAGGAGCAGATCGCAGACCTCCAGGAGGAGGTGCGTTTTGAACGCGCTCTCGCAGCCAGGCTCGCCTTGGCAGCTGTTCAGAATGCACAGGCAATCCCAGCCGCTGCTCCAGGTGCTCCTATCGTCGCCCCGGTCTCTCGTACCAAAGTTTCCGTGCCTACAGAGTTCGACGGCACGCGCGACAAAGATCGCAAGTTCAAACAAGAGTGTTGGCTTTACTTCCAAGGCAACACGCGCGAGTTCCCCGACGATGCAGCCAAGCTGCGTTTCATGCTGTCTTACATGAAGAAGGGCACCGCGGCCACTTGGGCCAGTAACATCACCGAGGCACTGATGGAAGGTCGCTCGCCCTATGCGGACTTCCATGCCTTTGAGGCGGATTTCAATCGTCGCTTCACCAACCCAGATGAACGTGCACGCGCGCAAGCTGCGCTTGCGTCTGTGTCTCAAGGCTCCCGCTCCATCGAGGAGTACATCACGGAGTTTGAGTCGTACAGTGACAAGGCGGGCTTTGGCCCAGTCGATCTTGCCTTCCGCTTCAAGCAAGGCCTCAACACCGCGGCTCTTAACGTGGTGTACCGCAAGACCCCGGTCCCCACCACGCTGGAGGACTTGCAACAGGCCGCGCGTGACCAGGAGATGCAGTGGCGCGAGATGCAGACGTTTACCCGCTCTTCGCGCGTCGCTGCGACCAAGCCGACCCCTACGCCGGCCAAAGCGGTGACGCTCCCCGCAGCCGTCACCATTCCTACCCCGCGTGCACCGACTAGAGAGCCAGACGTTCGCCCTATGGACGTCGACGCAACTAGAGGACGCGGTCGCGTAGATCGCGCGACCGTCAAGTGCTTCGCGTGTGGCAATCTCGGCCACTACCGAGGCGACGCCTCCTGCCCCATGTCGGTCCGCTCCATCGAAGAGCGGATTGCTACGGCTGTCGCTGCGGCCCTAGCGGCTGCACGTGGAGAAGTGGTTGCGGCCAGCACCACGGCCGCCACCCAGGTTTTTGAAGAGGCCCGCGAGTAAAGACACGGCTCGCGGTGCCAACCGATTCAGTTCCCTTGAGATCGAAGAATGTATAGATCACGACAATATAGCTCTTGCAACATCATCTTCGAGGGAACCCATTTTCGTGTCTCTTCTTTCAGAAGCCTTAGCCGCTGACCCCGACTATCGCTATTACATCAGGTCAGCCAACGTCGCGCGTGAGATCACGATCCCCTTGCTGCTAGAAGGCTTGGACGATCGTGGATCCGTGGCGAGCCCCGCTCTTATCGACTGTGGAGCGACGGGCGAGTTCATCAATGAGTCATTCGTGCGCAAAAACAATCTGCAAACGAGGAAGCTCGAGCGTGTCATCCCAGTCTACAATGTGGACGGCACGCTCAATGAGGGAGGTTCGATTAAAGAAATAGTCGACCTCATAGTGCGCTTCGGCAATCACACCGAGCGCATTACATTTGCTATCTGTTCTTTGGGGAAGACAGATGTCATTCTCGGGTTTTCGTGGCTGAAAAAGCACGATCCTGATATCAGTTGGAGACAGGGCACGGTAGAAATGACCCGTTGCCCCGCGGGCTGCAACTCGCGCGCGGATTTGGATATACCGCGCGGGTTGGCCTCCGGTCAAATGATCTCTACGAAAAGCGGAAGCACCCCGCCAGGTGTGGAAGCAGTTTCGGTTAAGTTGATGACGACTCGCGAACAAGCCCCGGCGCTTAATCCAACTCCTGCGAGGTGGAATAAGCGCCCACAGCACGGCCTGGTCGGTCGCGCCACAAACGCTCAACCAGCAGGCGTGCCAGCTCAGGCACCTCGCGAATCGTTATTGCGACTGAAGAAGATAGCGCGCGCGTTGCACGTGCGCATTACTTCAACCGGACAAGAGGAGTTCGCGCTCCCAAGCGTGGACCACGATTTGGACGATGAGGATGTATGGGAGGAGGACTGGGACAAGGAGGATCGCGTTTTCGCAACCATAGTGCATCCCCAGATCTGGGAGGAGCACGTGCGCGCGCATGCCACCAAGTCCCAAGAACTCGCGCAACAGGGACAACCCGACGTCGTCGTGAAAACCTTCGAGGAACTCGTACCATCTGAGTACCATGAGTACCGAGAGGTCTTTGACAAGGAGAAATTTGACGAATTACCTCCGCGACGACCCTGGGATCATGCGATCGAACTCAAACCCGACGCAGAAATGCCCGCGCGAACCAAGGTCTACAACCTCTCACCCAAAGAGCAGAAGGAACTCGACGCATTTCTCGAAGAGAACCTGAACTCTGGCCGCATTCGTCCTTCAAAGTCGCCTTTGGCTGCGCCTGTCTTCTTCATCAAAAAGAAGGACGGCTCCCTGCGCCTCGTCCAGGACTACCGCAAGTTGAACGCCATCACGATCAAGAGCAGCTACCCGCTGCCCTTGATCGAGGAGTTAGTCAATAAACTCCAGAAGGCGAAGTACTTCACCAAGTTCGACGTTCGCTGGGGATACAACAACGTGCACGTCAAAGAGGGAGACGAATGGAAGGCCGCGTTTGCCACAAATCGCGGACTCTATGAACCTCTGGTCATGTTCTTTGGGATGAGCAACTCGCCGAGTACCTTCCAAACGATGATGAACGACCTCTTCCACGATTTGTTGTCGCGCGGGAAAGTCATCATCTACATGGACGACATCCTGATCTACGCTGAGACGAAGGAGGAGCTGCGCGAAATCACACAGGCGGTTTTGCGCATACTCAAAGACAACAAGCTCTTTCTTCGTCCGGAGAAGTGCACCTTCGAGTCGGAACTCATCGACTACCTAGGGTTGATCATTGGTCATGGAGTCGTGCGCATGGATCCGGCGAAGATACGCGGAGTTGCGGAATGGCCTACGCCACGCAACGTCCTGGAGGTTCAGCAGTTCCTAGGCTTCGCCAACTTCTACCGGCGCTTCGTCAAAGACTACTCGCGCATCGCTCGCCCCATGCACGATCTCACCCAAAAGATCGCGAATGGGAGTGGTCGGTCGCGCAAGAGGCCGCGTTACAGCAAGCCATCACCTCAGAACCGGTACTGGTCTTGCCAAGCGCGACGCGCCCCTTCCGCGTAGAGTCAGACAGCTCAGACTTTGCCCTCGGCGCAGTCCTTTCGCAGCTCTCAGACGATGACAAGTGGCACCCAGTCGCCTATATGTCGAAGTCTCTCACAGCTCCTGAGCGCAATTATGAGATTCATGACAAGGAGATGCTCGCTATCGTTCGCTCTCTGGAGGAATGGCGGCACTTCTTAGAAGGCGCGGAGCACAAGTTTGAGGTGTGGTCAGACCATCGCAACCTCCAGTACTTCCGTACGGCGCAAAAGCTCAATCGTCGACAGGCGCGCTGGTCTTTGTACTTGTCTAGGTTCGACTTTGCCATGGAACACAAGCCTGGCAAGTCTATGGCCAAGGCTGATGCTCTGTCGAGGCGACCAGATCATAAGGAGGGGGTGGAGCATGACAATGAAAACGTCATTTTGCTCAAACCTGAGTGGATCAAGGTCTTGGGAGATCGGCGCGGCCAGGTTCCAGCGAACCAGGGCGAGCAGGCGCTCATGCGCGACATCAAAAACGCTGTAGAACTCGACGAAGTCGTCACTCTGGGTCTTGCCACACTAGCAAATCTTGAGCGTCGCGGTCTGCGCAACAGCGAGTGGTCGCAGGAGAATGGTCTCACCCTTTACCGCGGCAAGGTCTACGTCCCTAAAGACGGAGACTTGCGCCGGCGCGTGGTAGCCGCGCATCATGATAGCCTGATTGCAGGACACCCCGGACGTTGGCGGACGTACGAGTTGGTGTCGCGCAATTACTGGTGGCCTAATATGACTCGCTATATAGCGGCTTATGTCAAAGGCTGCGACGCTTGCAATAGGACAAAGATCTTCCCTCACGCGCCACTCGGACCGCTAATGCCTAACGCCGTACCTACGCGGCGCTGGCAATATGCGACCTGCGATCTTATCGTGGGACTACCTGAGAGCAAGGGCTACGATTCGATTTGGGTTGCAGTCGATCGCTTGAGCAAGCGCGTGCACATGGCGAAGACGACTGAACAAGTTAACTCTGAAGGCATAGCCGACCTGTGGCTTGAGAAAGTGTGGTCTCAGCATGGCTTATCCGATGGAGTCATCTCAGATCGTGGTCCTCAGTTCGTCTCGGCCTTCATGAACGCAGTTTTCAAGAAGCTAGGAATTAAAGCCATGCCCAGCACCGCGTATCACCCACAGACAGACGGGCAGACAGAACGCCTCAACCAAGAGATCGAACAGTACCTTCGTCTCTTCTGCAACAAGCGTCAGGATGACTGGTCCGAGCTTCTCCCAATGGTGGAGTTCGCGATCAACAACCGCGTGAACGCGTCCATTCAGCAGACACCGTTCTTCAATGCACACGGCGAACACCCGCGCATGGGCTTCGAACCCACGCGCGAGAGCAACGTGGAAGCTGTGAACACATTCACAGATCGCATGAAGGAGGCTCTGCAGGAGGCGCAGTCAGCGATGCAGAAGGCGCAGGAAGACATGGCGCGTTACTACAACCGTGGTCGAGACGAAGGCACCGAGTTTGCGGTTGGCGACAAGGTGTGGCTCAGTTCGAAGAACATCACCACCACACGCCCCAGTCGCAAGCTCGACGACAAGTGGCTTGGCCCTTACGCAATCGTGCAGAAGCTGTCCAAGAATGCGTACAAGCTGCGACTCCCTGCGCAGATGAAGATCCATCCTGTCTTTCACATTTCGCTGCTACGCCGGTTCAATCCTGATACCATCCCTAACCGCGTCGCGCCTCCCCCGCCTCCGATCCGCCTGCGCGGACAGGAAGAAGAGGAGTACGAAGTGGAGCGCATCGAGAACTCAAGGCTCCACTATCGCCAGCTACAGTTCCTCGTCAAATGGAAAGGGTACACGCGCGAAAACAACCTCTGGGTCCCTGCGGATAACCTCAAGCACGCGCCGCGCATTGTGGCGGCATTCTACCGCGAACACCCGGACGCGCAGCGAGCACTCCCCCACAGCAGCGCCCCGCACGCGCGCGCGGACTCATTGATAGGTCTATCATGCCACCCGACTTCTTTGAGCGCGCCGCGGAAAGGCACAAGCAAGCCATGGACGCGCTGGTCCTCACCACCGGCGTTGACGACACCCTCCCAGACGAGCGCACGTGTGCGCGTTTGGCGCGCGCTGAAATGCGCAAGCTAAATCCTGTTGCGTCGAGGCGCCGCATCTAAAAGAGGGGGTACTGTCATGGTCCCACGAATATTTCTGCCTATTTTCCCTTCCTTTTCCATTTCTCCTGCCCTGACCCCCTATATGCTACCAAATAACCTCGCGCGTGCGTTCCCAGTATCCAATTACATATGTCTGCATCCTTGTTTGGTCATGTTTGATAGTCGCGCTAGCTTCATATGTGCGTCGGTCCGTCGGAACTTCCCGCCCCAGTCTTGTTCTCTCGGATATCCCGCTTCTAGGTTAGCGCATGTCACCTCACATTTACATACTCAATAATAACTCGGATATCCCGCTTCTAGCGCGCTCCCTAAGTCCATCGCTCACATCAAGACTCCTGGTGGTTGTGGTTGCCTCTACATCTGTAGTCGCTTCCTTCTCTTGCCTCGAGTACGATCTAGTCAGATCTACTCTCATCGCCGCGCTCCTAGCGTCGCCCTGACAGATATCAAAATACAGATTATATATTCAACTTGCAACCATCGAATGATCCCGTCACCGTCCCCGCAACAGGTTGTGCTCCGCACTGGCTCATGTGCGTATTTCAGTAATATCATGCCTACAATCACCAAAGCTTTCTAGGCCATTTAAAACGCGCCGTTGCGATTGCCGACATCCCTGCGAGAACACCGTAGTGAGCTACAGCACATATTTCAAACATCGCAATCTTCAGAAGGCTCGTGACACAGTACATGAGTCGACCTGGTTTCAAACGCGCGACGTATCAGTCACGGCCTCGCTACCGAGAGCTCCAGAAATCCACGATCATTCGGGTGCGACGTGAAAAAAGGTCAATGGCGACGCAGCACGGCTTCAGAAGGTCGCACGACACCTTGTCGCAGTAGCAGGAATAGTTCGCCTCATTGACCCGCGGCTGCTCATGCTGGACGAGGGAGGCGAGAAGATAGTCGTGCATCATCCGAGAAATCAGGCATATATCTTCAGGCGGACAACGTTGAACATATCTTACAACAACTTTCATACGTAATGCCATTTGAACTGGATGCAAATGAACTGAAGAACAATCTTCTCAGCTGGGCAAACGCATTGCACGAACAACTTCAAAGCGCATATGCTCAGGCGGTAACGCACTGGCGTGCAGCTCAAGCAGTACGTGGCAAATATCGGCACGTTTGTGATACAGGTGTGTGACTTGATGACCACACAATCTCGCTACTCAGTTCCAGCATAGCTCGGTTTCTCAATCGCGTTTCTTCTAGCCGCTGCCGCAGCCCTTTAATTCTGGCATGCTACTTGCTTCTTGTGGTCGTATACTTCATTCTTGGCCACAGTCATCGTCACATGGTTCTAATCGCTCACTTGGTGGAGAACATCGTCAACATAGCACAAACAGAGCAGACACCCTCACCGTCAAAACCATTCACTCTCCCAACACATGACCCGCTCAGCGCAGCGCATGATCTCGGTCTCGGGGTGGATACTGTCAGTTGGGTCGTATGTCCTAATGTAAGGTGTTGTGCTCTCTACGGTCTCGACAACGGTCAGCCACCCGAGCTCTGTACGGCGACTGTATATGGGCGCAGTTGTCTAACTCGTCTCTCACGTTCAAAATCGACGGAGACTGGTAGGAAAATTACGAACTATCTACGTGTTTACCACATGCAGCCTCTGGACGCCGCAATCGGAAGACTTCTCGCCAGGCCTGGTTTCGAGCAGCAGCTGGCCATTTACAAACGATCTCTTCCTACGACACCTCCAACAGTCTTGACCGACATGTGGCATGGGCCAGAGCTTAACACATTCCCGTGGCAGCATCCCACGGGTCAGAACGAGCTACGGTTGATATTCAGTCTTACGATTGATTGGTTCAACGCGGAGGGGAGCTCTCGCCGCGGAAAACATTGGAGTGTTGGCGCCATTTACCTGACGATTCTTGACTTGCCACCGCACGCACGCCATCTTCCGGAAAACATGATACTGGTAGGACTAATCCCTGGCCCCGGCAAACCACAGGGCAAAGCGTTGAACAAGTTCACTCAGCACCTCGTTGACCAGCTTCTTCGATTATGGGATGGCATTTACATGCTCCAGACTCACGACTTCCCGTCAGGCCGCTTAGTGCAGGCTGGATTGGGCCCACTGGTCTGCGATCTAGATGCCGTCCGAGCCCTCATCGGCATGCACGGTGTGACCTCCTCACATCCTTGCACTTTCTGCCACGTCACTTCCTTTCAAGTGAAGCAGCGGTATACCGGACCACACTGGGTTATGCGCGACCTGAAAAGCTATGCCAAGGCCATCGAGATGCACGCCAACGCTGCCAATCCGTCGAAGCAGAAGCGTCAGTGGAAGGCAGACGGTGTTCGAGACACGCCGTTGCTGCGTTTGCCTTACTGGAATCCTTTGCGCTGGGTACTTATAGATCCTATGCACAACTTACTCCTTGGACAGCTTGGAAATCAGCTTGTCAACGTATTTGGCCTGAAGGACGACTCAAAAGGGAGAAAAATTCCACGCATTACTAGTGAAGATCCGTATGTCGAGGATGGTGATCGAGACGACGGTGCCTACGTTTACCACTTACTCCTGCGGCGCGATTTGTCTCGCACAGCACACTTCAACCTTCTGCACAAGCAGCAAAAACCTCCGCTCTGTGACCTCGCTCGACGAGCTGGGATTAAAATCTCCAACAGAGATACGAAGAAGGCCATTGTGGATGGGATCCTCGACTGGGTTTGTTCACATCTATGATCTTATGCATTATGAATATTAAAACATCTGCATTTGTTCTAGAAGGATGCTCAAACCTTGCCGCTAACAGGACTCACTGAAGATGAACGAGACCTCGTTGTGCGTTGGATCACTCGCTTAAACTTGACTACCAATTGGGACAGGCTCCCGCGGCTAGACATTCTCCTCCTTGCGAATCATTTTATCAATCACGACGAACTTTCTGCGCGTGGTGGGGCCAAAAGCCTGACAAACAGTGAGCTGGTTGATCTTTTGAAGGTTCTCACCTCACCGCAGTAATGGGTCATGGCTAACTTTCGCAGTCGATACTCCCTGAAACAACACCGGATGATATTCTCCTGCCAACGGCGTCACTTGCTCAGTACGAACCCCCGGCTCTCGGACCTTTGGAACTTGAGGAATATCGGACCGATCGCGACTGTTCAATCTTCCCGTCCTGGTTCGACAAAGGCCCACATGCTCTTGGTGACGCCAGCCAAGGGACAATGTCCGCCGCCGAGCTTCGCATAACTGCCCTGTACCATCTCCCTCTAACCCTAACACGGCTCTGGGGCACTCAGCCCAAGAACTCTCTCCAACGTCGCCGGTTGAAGAACTTCCTACATTTAGTTGAAGCCGTCGATCTGGCATTTCGAACACGAACTTTCGAAGCGAGGTGGCAGGCAATTGCACACCACGTCATTACACATCTCAAGTCGTCTGCGGAGCTTTACCCAACAATTCCAGGGAGGCCGAATGATCATTTTTTTATCCACCAACCATCGCTTCTCTCACGGTTTGGACCCTCGCGGGGATTTTCGGCATTCGCTGCGGAGCGTTGGAATCTCATATTACAGTCGCAGCAAGCCAACCACAGAATTGGTATGTGTGCTCGCAGCTCGTGAAACATTGACTGCTCATGTGTTATTGACTCTAGGAAATGAGCTAGAGTTCACCATGCTCACGCGATTTACTCGAGACAGAGGAACGTTTTATCGAGGTCATCTCAATGAAGAAAGCAGTAACCCTTCGGCTCGACACAGGCAAGTCATCCCCCCGGTCACACAATCTCTAGTCACGGACCCGTATCGAACCATTCTGGAGTCTCACCAACCTGGTAGATGGTTAGAAGGGGGTACCATTCGTCATGAAAATGCTGTGTTCAAACCTGTGGCTAATTACGCCGGTCGTGGCCATCCGACTCGAGCAATGCGGAACAGCATCGTCGTCTGCAGTATCGCAGGCGTGTTTCGTATCGGGATAATTCGCTGCATTGCGTCCAAAAAGGCCGTTCATAGTATAAACCGCGTGATTGTGCAGTGCTACGCCAGATTGTCCGACGAAGATGCCAGACAGGATGTCTTCTCGATGAACCAGGTTCACCTCTCCGCTGCTAACCCTACCGGCCACTTCCAAATGTGCTACCCGCATCTCGAGGATGGTTTACATCTCATTGAAGTGGATGAAATCATTTCCCATGCAGCGTACACACCTTTCATAGGCTCGAGCGGTGGCAGTAGAAGCCTTGCTGTATTCACGGTTCTCTGTTGGGTACGTCCGCCGTGCTGTTGCACCATTGGTTTTATCTCAATCTCTTGTCACAGGATTAAAACAGATCTTCTTAGAATCTATTAAATAGTCCTTGTCGTAACGAATGACTGCCTATTGCTATGAGATGGACCAAGTGAATGTTCAGTATGTCGACTCCGCTCGGGATGCCACACTAAGCCATCATAACGCCGCTAGAGCCTACGGCTCGGCAGCGGGTCACCGACTCCCAAAACCATAAAAGACTTTGTCTTTATTGTATATACATATATATTGTATGGTGCCATGAGCGCTCGACCCTGCCAAAACCGCCTAAACGACGCACATGCGATACCACATCGGCTAACGCCGGCGCGTGCGCCACTGCGTCCCCCAGTCGCGCCTGGCGCCAGTCGCGACATTACGTCTGCGTCACATCTCTCTCCGGCGACGTGTCCGCCGTTAGCCGCGCCATTTGCTCATAGCTCTGGCAGACCCGTCGCGTCACAGTTGGTGCGAGCAGCACGGAAGGAGTGGATCTAACATAGGCACACCATTCGCGAGAACCTTAGCCGATTGAAACACGAGCTTCAGGGAACCCTTCAATTGATTGCGTTGGTCAACGGATTGTCACCTGCGAGATCATTAACAAGCTGCTCAATCTCGTGCCACAGGATTAAAACGGATCCTCTCAGACTCTGGTAAATAATCCTCGTCTCGTTTCGTGATCATTGTTTGAATTGTCAGAAGTCGTCAAGACCGAAGCCCAGCAGGTTCGAGTCTAAATTGAATACATTTAATGCCTCATCATAGCCTTCAGTATGTGTAGGAAGCATCGGCAACATCGTTATTTGCTTAAAATTCTTTTCCAGCACCGTGTCGTCGGGAAGCGAGTCAAGGCTGACGCCAACTGGGAAGGATTCGCCTACACTGCTGCTGACTGCTCCATAGTTGGTCGAGAATGGCTTGATGGTGGCTTCGAGTGAGACTGATGTAAATGTGTCATGTTCTGAGACTCGAAGTTGCTCGAGAACACGGTCGAAGTTTCTTGACTCAACTCAACCTCGGGGTTGAAGGCTGAACAATTGGGGTTTTGTTGTGGCAGTCCCTCAAGGCTGGCGAATAATGCCTCAAGAAAACTCGGGGCTGATACTGATGCGGTGAATGGTATGTCGGGGAGGAACGGCTCGAGGAACGGATCCACTTCGGTGGGCGTCGAAACGAGTGGACAATAACACGACAATGGTAGGGCAAATGGCGTGTCACTCGAGTGCTGAGTAGGCATATCCGACGTCCTTGGAGCGTCGTAACATGACATCTGGTGATTTGGCGGATGTGCGGAACAAGCGGCACAGTCAAGCGTCTTGACCAAGTGCATTTCCTGCTGCTGTCGTTGACGATATGCGGCTAGTAGCACGTGGTCAACAAGTACATGCTCTACCCCTTCTTCAGCAGCCTGAGCCGCTTCCGGGCCAACTACAATGTGTCGTATGCCACACATCTGCTCAGACGCGTCAGCCGTTGTTAACGCTCGGAGTAATCATGATCTACCCACGTCGTCCCAAGAAAAGATAGTATCAATAAACGCGTCTCCGCGGAGCTTGTTCAGCCATGCGGAGCATATCATATCGCGCCGTGAAACCGTCACATCGCTTTCACCTGCACGCTTGTATCGAGTTTAGAACATTTCTGGTGAGCTAATGCAGTTCATACATTGCGCTTGCGCTCGAGTGAAGCCTTGGCAGCGCGCCTTTTGCGTTTGGCATCTGACAGCTTATGCGGAAACTGGGTGCTGGTGGCTTTTTGGTCGTATCTATGCAAAAATTGGTGAGGTGCACCCGAAGCTAGTCATCTGAGCTCACAGTATTCGGTACTGCTCTTTTTCATCCAAACTGCTGCGCTCCCAAAGGTCTGACATAATACGAGAGTGCTTCAATTGTCCAAGTTCAACGCCGTGGAGGGTGTGACCATCGTTTTTATGTGAGAGTACCACTTGACGCCAAAGAAAGAACGGGTTTGGGACTCGCTTAGATCTCGTCTTAGGCATACTGCGAGAATATTGAGTGGGGCCTAGCGGGAGATGAGAAGTACGCACACCAGTTATCCACATCGCGCTATTTATCTATCTCGGGCTAGATGATTTGTGGGCGACAAGTATCAAGGTTTCTGTTTGGCTTCCTCTACTTATCAGATCATGATGTCGGTGAACGCCTTCGTGGACGCCGTTCGACTCGGCCGTTCCCTAACGTAAGATAGATCACTCATCCATGCCTCTTCTTCCAAACCTAAGCATCTACGTTGTTATGTGGAACTTCTGTGTGTCGCTCACCGTAGTACCTCGGCATCTAGCTCAGCACCCCATCTCTCGAGCGAGATTCCAAGTATTCTCATGTCGTCGGTTCCACACCGCCCTTAAAGGACACAAGGGGACACAAGAGTGGCGCAGTCGTTAAACATCACAACGATGCTGCTGATATGTCATTCCGCATCACGTGCAATACCCGGTTAGTAGCGACCACTTGCAGGCCCATGGGCCGGAAGTACTGGTGTAACTCGACATGGGGAATTAAGTACAGGATTATAGATCCAACACTCATACCAGATCCGCACGGGAGGTGTGCGAATCACGTGCAGTGTGGTGATAACCGGCACGGCTGAAATTCTAGCACGGCTGGCTGGAACAAGGTGTTCGAGACGGGACAGAGAAGAATTGAGGAAGAAGTTTTTAACAGCGTGCAATGGGTCAGAATTTGGCGATCACCGCGCCTCAGGCGTTCGCTGCTCCTGCCTATATTCCCAGTCCGGACCTACCGGCTACGCCAATAATACTAGCCCATCTCGACCGGTAAATGGTTGGTCGAGACAAACTTTACATTAGCTCGTCTTTCAACATACAGGTCTATGAAAGTGTGGGGGAGCCAAAGCCGTGCTCAACAGCACCATTGCCTCTCGAGTCCGGATTGCGCCAGAGCACCGGCCGGTGGGTATCGTGGAGGGAATTGTCATCGCACCAGCACTCGCGGATTCCGCCATCCGTCCGCAGGCGACAAATCGTGGCGAAACGGGTACCAGGTTGTATTCGATGCAAATGCAACTCACTTCGAAAGGGCGCCCTGCGACGGGATTTCATGTAAGTCGTTCTCAAGCACATATGTTGGGAGGCTCAAGCGGAGGCTCCAGCTCGTGCTCGTGCTTGACTCGAGATGATTTTCACACTCAGGCTCGTAAGCAGTCCGGGGAACGAGTTGGTTCTCAAAATGGAAACTATTTCCTCTAACGTACTACAGGGTACTATATACAATCAAAATCTATTGTCAGTGAGACGGCTCAGTCTCCGATTCGATGTTCTACTGTATCGCTGTTTTTGAATGCACGTTGAATGGGCCGCATCACGTTAACGTCGTCAAGCGAGATGACAGTGTCGAACTCGCAATGTGCCGTAAATTGGGGCGTTGGCGTCGCACTGGACGTCTCATCCAACGACCCGTGCTTCCCTGCTCTACCTGCGACGTCGGAGTCACATCTTACGATGTCCAGTGCGACGCCGACGTTGCAGGACGGACATCATACAGCACACCATCGAGCGTGTCAGCCCAACTTGATCTCACCCAACCACCCCTGAAGTCCAGTGGTGCTCGAATGACCTATGGCTCGTGGGGATCGCGATGTGCCGTAAAAGTGAAGCCACTCTGTCGATGGCACCGTATCCAAGATGGTAAGTGTATATGCCTGCTCGCTCCTTATCGCCACAGCAAAGAAGTCTTCGGCCTCATCCACCGGATATGCGGCATTCTGGATCATGACCCGACCAGATTCACCAGCGAGCTGCAAGTCCGTCGCTGCACGTTCCAAAGCGATATGAGTGAGTTCCGGACACACTAGTTGCACCACTGTCGCTATGGCGAAATTTGTTGAGAGGAATGGATGTAATAACCCATTGGGTGAGGCAAAGAGTGCAGTCTGAATATGCAGCGCCTGAAGTGCTGTCATGGTGCATGGTGTTGGCTCGTGGATGGCACACTGGCTCCAGAAAGGCGTTGGAATGCTGAGCACTACAAGATTACTGAAATCTGACAAGCACTGAACTGCCCACCGAGCGTAACGATGTGAAGCAGGTAGAAGTATCCTTCGGATTACGCCAGGCTGGGTATCTGCTGCTCCCAGCCAATCGCAACTGATCCAATCGTCGCAGAGGATGAGGTTCGCTGTCGCGTTCATTTCCCATGATGTAAACGCCCATCCCTCATCTCCAGACACTCTGATCGCGAAGACACCTCCGTCCGCACAATATTTTTCATGCCAAAGAGGAAGACAGCAAAGTTGTCGAGGTAGAAATGCAGGACATACGATATCGATGGAGCGAAGTTGGCTGGTGACCAAGGCATTATTCCCGAGCGAAGACGAATATAGACCGACCAAATTGAGTTGCATGCAATACAATTGCTTGCATCCTAACAAAAAGGCCATGAGAGACCATCCAGCCGGCATGTGGGCTACTTTTCGACGTTTTATCGAGTCGCTGATTGATAAAATGTGGAGATCCGACATTGTATGAGAAATAACGTCGATTAAAGCTTCTAGAGTGATGGAATCCCATCGTTTGTCTTCGCTCATAATGACGCATAGTGATGTAATACGAGAGCCTCGCGTGCGAAGTAAGTCTAGGAGCTGTCGACCACAAGGTGTGCACGGTGGTGGCAAACCCTCAATGTAGGCATATGACCCTTGACGGTGTTGTACACGTAGCGCGGTGGCAAAGCGCTGGTGTGAGGAGCCACGAGGCCGCCAGATTGCGGTCTTACCGAAATCGGTCCATTCGGATATTGTGATTCGCCAGCATTTCGATACTTGAGCAGCCGATGCAAGAGTATCAGGCGGACAATACCGGAGCACCTCGCCAAGGAGCTCGACCAAGCCAAGAGTCGCGGCACATGACCCGGATGTGTAGCCTTTCGATAGCCGGGGCTCTATCAGTGACATTTGGAGAAGACTGGTCAAAGAGATAGTTGAGTACTTCAAGGATAGGATCGTTCGATTGTCTCGTGCTCAATATAGGCAATAGTAAAGAAATGATTGTATCAAAATAAGCAAGATAACGTTTTTCTTAGTAGAAACTGACAGAATAAACATGGAAACACAAGGAAACACAAGGAACACAAGGAAAAATCTGATTCACTCAAGTCTGCTCAGTCTCGATTACGCACTGTCCGACAGAGATATCAGTAAATCTCTCTCGCTTCAAAAATTGTGCAAATCACGCAGAAAAACTATAAGCGCTGCATCACTGTATTTATGTACGCAGCCTACAGGATCTCTCCAGTCCCGACCGAGAGCTGCAAACTCGATACGCATAGCGATAAACGAGCTCCCCACGCGCTCGCAACTCATATAGAACAGTTCAGTAGCTATTAGAAGTGATATGCGCAAGATCCGTATAAAAGTGTTGCAGGTTTATATATGAAAAAGACAAGTTACATTCCCCCAAGTATCGAACGAACGAGCCCCGCAGAAAGACAACCGCCAAGCTTCTCCCTGTCTTAATCACGTTCAAACTATCGCATATTGTCCCTCATTGGTTTCACAGAGTCAGATTGAGTTCAAATTATATGTTTCGCTCAGACGACAGGTAGGTACAATTTGTCAGACTACAGTGCCGACTCGCACACTCCCTCCGAACCAGCAACCTACACTATATATCATTCTGGCAACAGATACTATCGAATATACAAGCAGTGCGATAGTGGTTTATTCCCGTAGCATAATGCACACAGAGGTCAATGATAAGCTCGTGAATCCCATAGTACTATTAACTTGCTGGCACCGAGGGCATTGAAGAGGAGCACCTTCGCAATTGTTTTGAGGATTGGTGCAGCGCAAGCATCCAGCGTGACCTGTAGAATATTAAGTAGACAGATATCAATACCATGAACATACCACAAAGCAATCTATGGAGCCTTAGAAACGATTGTAAACTCTGATACGAACGACTTACACGCGAGGATCCAGCATAACATGATCTCCGAAGGTGCAAGTTGCAGCACGCAGCGCAACTCGGTAGACCTTGTGAAGGTGTTCAAGAATTGTCTTACGAGTGCTGCATGGCTCACCTTTGACTGATGATGCTGAGCGCGTAGAGCGGCCAGGCGCTGGCGTGTTTCGTCCAGACCCTGCTGCACCTGAATCTTCTTTTGGGCGATCGCAGTTTCGAACTATAAATTCGAGCTCCTTAGATGAATTCATTGCCCGTGAAGTGCGAAGATACCTGATGTAGACGCCGCACGTGCTGCTCGAGATCGCTTGTCAAGCGTATGAAAAAGCTAGTCGTCACTTCGCGGGTCTCGAGAACCTCCGTCGTACCAGAACGCAAGGCGGAGAGCTCGGATGTCAGCTGAGCATTGCGTTCCTCAGCAGCTAAGCATCTCCGGGCAAGCAAATCTCGTGTTTGCTCTGCAGCTACGATTTTTGCATCGACTAATTCGATATTGCGAAGGAGCATAGGCCGGAATGGGTTGGTATCGGTTGTTTCGGTGCTCGTGGTGGAGGGCATCTGGTTCCTGGTGCAATTGGAGGAAATCGAGTTCTCGACAGTTGCGACATCAGGCGTGGCTGCTGATAGTACGCCACTGGCGGTCCGCTGAGTGGTCATTCCGGTACTTAGGAAAGGTAGGCAACTCGCTGGCAACCGTCATTTGATTGGTGCGGCACGCCTGTGGCGGTGATGGTAACGGAACGATTCAGTCCCGCGTCAAGCCGGAGGTGATGCATGAGCCAGTCATGGTCACGAGGGCAGATATCGGTGAGCTTACTCAGCATAGCTTTGCTGCGGTCCCGGACATCTGGATAATGCCTGGTTAGCCGTGGTCTGCATATAGTTTCTGCTGATCACGGCTTGTGTACCTTGTGTCCTGCGAAGCCTTGTGTCCTCAGGAACCTTGTGTACCTCCCTATGTCCGCGAGATATCCTATCTTACAGAGCGGTAGGATTATAAACGAGTGCAGTCGCCTGAGCTCAGTTCTCCCTCATACCCTCATCGTGCCGTCACCTCAACGCCTAGGCAACCCAGTTACACCACACTGTCCCCCTCCTCCTCTACAGCGTCAACACTTATTTGTTGGATGAGTTGCTCGATGGGTATAGTGATTTCTGTTTTCCACATTTATATGGCTTGTTGATCGATTAATGTGCTTTCTCGGAAACAAATGCTCGTCGCTACCCTCTTGCGATCATGCTTTCCGACTGTTTTCGGAATAAAATGCGGAAATAAAGGTTCCTCCGTGGGTCTATATTGCTTCACGAGAAAACACTATGAGTATATTCGCGTGCTTGTACCGATTGGAAACATGCATCGTCCGTGTCTTCTGCATGCTCTTCATCCTGTACGTGATCGTGTTTTGCTCGTGTAACCCTTAAGAACATGAAGAGAATATTCTTCTGCATTTTTTATTGATTTCCTCTGAGCAAAAATGCTCAAAGAATGGGTGTTCGTGCGATGAGAGTTTCCTCTGTGGAAAATGTAGGATGCATGGACGTCCGTTTCTTGTTCGTGATTTCCGAGAGACAATTGTGAAATCATGAACGTCTAGGTTTTCTACATTTTATCCCACATAAAACTTCCGAAAAAACTTCTTTCACTAGTTCCATATTTTTCCGTCGCGAAACATTTTGTAGAAACGTATACATGGGGATGACCGTTTATCGGTCAGAAAAATTTTCAGCCCGACCCCGTGTGAATCGCGGAGGTTACTACAGGGGCATGCCTGGGTGTCCACTACTCGGTGCGTGTGCTTTTTTCATTTGTATTCGCTGTGGCTTACGCTAGGTCGATGCGATGCGTCCGACAGGCTGTTTTGGGAGGACCACCGGGTGTCTACCACCCAGACTGTGTGGTTTGGTTTGTGTTCGATCCCTGCGGCGTGTGCTAGGTCAACGCGACGCGGCAGACGCGGTGGATGCGCTTGCGCTCCGTCGACCACCAACGCTGCACAATTCTGTTACATGCATCCGAGGTACTGGTGTGGAGGCACGCCTGAGTGTCTATGACCCGGTGCGTGTGCTTTGCTTTCGTTTGTATTTGCTGTGGCTCATGCTAGGTTGACGCGACAGGTCGGACTCGGTGGACGCAGGTACGCTGCGTCGACCGTCGGCGCTGCACCATTCCATTGCGCTAGATTGACGTGACGGGTCGGACACGGCGGACGCAATTCCGCTGCGCTGTGTCGAAATTTTATTGTTCAAATGTCGTAAAATAATTTTATAATGATTAAAATGAGATCGTATTTAAACAACCGTGAGCGGCAAACGCGGGTTCCTCCGTGCTTGCCCTCCTCCCCTCCTGCGCCGCGGTCTACCTTGTATCGCTCTTGCCTCTGCACCGCGTTCGTCTTCGCCGTTGTCTTTGTCGTCGCCACGCAGCCTCACTCGCCTCTGCCACTTGCAACGCGCTCATCGCCGCCGTCGCTCCTTGACAGCCGCAACGCATGCACGCGACGAGTGGGATGGCGCTGCAGAGGCTACTGTAGACTCTTCTGCAATGCTGTCTCATTCGCCGTTGCCACTGCACCGTTGCTGTTGGCGCCCTTCCGCCTCGATGATGCAACACATTTCGCAAGCGTAGTTGCCGCCGCAAAGCGGTCGTCGCCGCCAGCGCGCCTCGATGGGGCAAAGTAATGCACTTGTCGATGCCGGGGTAGGTAGTGGGAACGTGAGAGGGTGGGGAAGCTCGTGGGAGGGCAAGGAGGAATTTGGGAGGGCGAGGAGGAAGCCGGCATGCGAGGGCGAGGAGGAAGCCGGCGCATGCCCTCGCACTCGACGGCTTCCTCCTTGCCCTCGTTATACAACAGGAAGATAAAAATGAAAAACATTAATTTTATTGCGATATGAGCGGGATGTGTGCGGCTGGTGCAATACAGAGCGAGGAACATTGACCTCGCCGGCGCACAGCACCTAACCCGGCTTCAGCATGTACCCAGTTTTTAATTCATTCTGTTTCACTACAGGCTTGCCTACATTATGTTCCAAGTTTGGCGGGTTCAATTATGTGGCTACTTCCGATCGGCCAACTCCAAGGTATGATGCAGTGTATGCTGATTAGAATGCAGTTTTATCTGCCTGTAACAGGTCTCCAAGGTGAACAGCCTCCAGTTGATAGACCAATGTAGATAAGGGAAGTCTGCAAAATAGATTCTAAACTTCGGGAAAAGGATTGGCTCTGAAGGCTTACATCAGGAAAACGTGTCATCGCTCATGCGGCTAAGGAGTGGTGATGAGCGGTGATAGCGGTCAAAGCAGAACCCTCGATACCGCTCTACTCGCTTTTTGACCGCTTTGACCGCTTATGACCGCCCACAAGCGCTCTAACGCAAGGTACCCCAACTTGCCACGTTTTCCTGATGCAATTGAACCCGGATGTTAATTGTGTCATTTTGGGCCGATGCGACGGGAATTTTGTGAGCAAAGGGAGGTGTTTTATCACGTTAAACCACCATTTATACACCAGAGGACACATATACCCATATCAACAGTCTTTTTTTGACTGTCGGACAGTTGCTGCTTAAGGCAGCCTGGTGCCCACTCTCCTCAAGGAGAATATGAGCACAAGACCTCTCAATGAGACCTCGTCTCTGTATACCCCCTTATACCTCTCCTAGGTAGCAATAGAGAGAGTGATATTCGTCGCTTGCGTCGTTTCGACGCGGCAGACGCGCTTGCGCTGCGTCGCGCGATTTCGTTACATGCATCCGAGGTACTAGTGTGGAAGCACGACCGGATGTCCGCCATTCGGCTTGTGTAATTATATTTTGTTCTCACTCGCTGTGGCGTAGGCTAGGTCGACGCGACGCGCCGGACGCAGTGGACGCAAGTGCGCTCCGTCGACCACCAACGCTGCACAATTCTGTTACATGCATCCGAGGGTACTGGTGTGGGGCACGCCTGAGTGTCTATATACTATGTTTTTTGTGGGTGTGGGTTGTGGTGCACTGTGGCAATTGAAAATTGGTGCCCGAGTGTGGGATTAGTCAAAAATAAACTTTATATTTACAAGTTAAAGTGGCCTATACATCAGCGGACATCAGCCTTATCATCCTGGTATGAGCTTCGTCGAGAAAAGTGGCGAAATCGCATCGCTATGTGGTTTGGAAATAGTTTTAAGATTCAAGAAGCACCAAAACATGTGACAACTAGGTCGTCTGCAATATCCCGTTGGCCCTCAAAGTCGGTCACATCATCCCAGTCGCTATCTGTATCTGCGGAGTCCTCTCCCTCATCGCTCAATCTCGTCGACGCTGGAACGTATGACTGAGGGATATCTGGTTGTGGGTTGCGAGGCACAATGAGCGACGGCTGCGAGGACCGATTTGGCAAGTCCTCGGGCACCTCGAGCCTTAAATGAGCCCATCTGCTCAAGTTTTTGATGCCGCATCCGACTGCGAGATTTTCGAGCTGCAGATCCTCATCGCGCAGCCACAGAGTGCAATGCCCATCTGAGAGAGATGAGTTAAAGAGCGCAAGGTACTGAACATTGTGCACTTACGAAGATCGTTTGCCTTTGTTGTTTGAATTCTCTTCCAATGAGTGACAAGCCAATCGGTCAGCTACACCTGTTCGCGTTCAAGCCGTGCGGATTCTTCATTGCACCGGTCTAATATATGCATCGCTCGAACGCCAATTCGTACTTTGGGGTCAGTGAGCCGCAGCGGGGCGCTGTCCTCACTTGATCCCAGCCAGACATCCTCCAGGAGAGCGGGATCGTCACGTAGGCTGAGGATATTCGGTGGCAGTGGCTGTGGGAGAGGAAAGTTGATTTTGCGCCGTTTAGCGAAGTCGTGAAGATTCTCCACCAGGCCATTGTAGCGAGCATGCAAGCGTTGAATGACTGGATTTCCGCTTTTGAGCTGTTGCCTCGACGCAGCGTACTTGCGTCCACCGCGTCCGACGCGTCGCATCGTCTTAGCGTAAGCCACAGCGAATACAGAGTAGTGGACACCCTGCATTATCCTCCGCGATTCATAAATCGCAATGGCGCGGCGTCGACGGTCGACGCAGTGCACTTGCGTCCACCGCGTCCGACGCGTCGCATCGACCTAGCGCACGCCGCAGGGATTGAACACAAAACCAAACCACACAGTCCGGGTGGTAGACACCCGGTGGTCCTCCCAAACCAGCCTGTCGGACGCGGTGGATGCAATCGTGCGGCGTCGAGGTCGACGCAGCGTACTTGCGTCCACCGAACTCGTAGACTTTCGCATGGTGGAGGGCGATAAGCCCACACTACTCTGTTTTTTTTTTCGAACTACACGGTGCTGAGGTTGGAACTTCGTCTACTATAAGGCGCACGGCTAAAATACAACTCAGACGCAAAGCTAGTATAGAGGGAAACGTGTGTGGCGGGTATCCAGATAATCTATGAGCCAATGCAGGTAATTGCTCAGCTGAACGAAACATCTGCTCATAACAAGCCCTACTCTTCAGCCCCCCGACAGGAAAACGCTCTCTGAAATGTGCATCTTACACTAATACTGCTGTGTCTTGAGCTACGTTAATCGGCACTTCCTCTGCACTCACCCGCTGCAGAACCGTGAACACACAGGCTCTTTTGGATAGTCCCGCGAAGGAGGTAAACCCCACGTGGCTAACACAATCGGCAAGTGAACAGACGACAAAGGTCGTCTCAACGATTGCATATTGCAGATAGAACCGCTCAAATGGGTCAGCAGCGTTGATCCTGATTCCATAGCAGGCTCTGTACGGGTCCAACAGCACATCTCCGCCTTCTAGGCTGCCGAAGAACTGCACAACCATCTGAATGTCGGAGATGTCACTTTTATGTCCGTTTCGTCGCTAACCAAAAATTCCTCAAACGATTGCTGGTCGGCCAACTCGTTGTTGATCATTTGAACGACGGAGATGAGAACCAGCGAATTTCTGGCACATGAGGCCTGAGAGACATCAAATTCCCTGCAAAGCCACGGACTTTGGCTCCCTCTCATTGAACGTAAGATGTGGAAGCCACTTGGAGCGTCGCGAGACAGGTAAGACATCAACAAGGGACTGATGCCGCGTCTCAGCAAGAGACCAGTCTTGACAAGCCTCCCAATCGCGCTGGAAATGATGCTCATTTTCCAGCAGAAGCGATCCTGCATAGCTGTCCCCAGAAGCAAGAAGGATCGCTGATCGCATGTCGTCCAACCCGTCCGGAAGCGTGCTATCAATGGCTGAAGACCGTAAGCGTACGCGCTGGGTGAATCTAACGAGCATGGATCTCTCCATCTGTCCACCTGAGCAATTATCAGTGGCAAAGATGCGGAAAGATCAATGGACACCTAACAGATGATTGGTCAGCGTCGCCTGAAGGCTACCGTTCCAGCGCTCGGCAGCAAAACACCACCATTGGCGCGACGGGCCAAATCGATGCAGCAGCTCAGGCTGATGAAGTATCAGATGTTCATTAGTAGTGCCCGGGATCCACGGGAAAAGCTCCTGGCAGGGCGCCAGGTAGGCTGCTGCGTGCACTCCGACAGCATGTAGTCGCTGTGGAAAGGTAGTACGACGCAGAGCGAGATCAACAGCCTCCACAAGATTCATGTAGTTTCGTAGGATGTCGCGCTTGCCATCGTCCAGGCCCAGAGACGAGTGAGCGTGAGAGATACATGATAAAGACCCGATGTGCGCACTTCCGCTGCCACCATAGTACATGAGCAGCAGCGCCAAAATTTGCAGGACCTCTTGGCAGCCAAGATGGAAAGACCGTTGCGCCGCGGTCAGAATGGATAGCCGTGAGTTCAGCTTGTCCAATGATTGGGGGCTTCGAAAACGTTTGATCATTCGCAAGGCGGCGTGGTGTTGGAGGAAAAGTCGTTGCCAGCTTTTGCTGGCGGAATTGTGGAGCAATGTTGGTGCAGCAGAACAAGAAGATCTTCCCGATTGAATTTATCAAGCTGATCGAGCGTTGCCCGCCTCGCCAACCATGATAACGTGAGCGAGCGGTCTTCATCAGTCGGAGGCGGCACGTCGAGGCCGCGCTTTCTCTGGGACAAGGCGTCTTAGCGGATAATGACAGTTGCTAGTGAGGACCTACAGCTGCAACGAGACATTTGACAAGATTCGCTTTCGACCCCCCGATTGGTCTAAGATTCAGGCGAGCAACTAACGCAACGAGGGTAGGCCGGTATAGTTTGGTCAAGTTCTCTTCAGCGCGCTGAAGTCTTTCTCTTTGGCGCAAAGGCGTCGGAGGGTGTGGTACCCATACGCTGCCCACCATCTCCAATCTGCTGATGCCCAGCTTCGCGAATCTTGCGGCCTTTCGCATGCTTGCCTTTTGAACCAAACTTGTCGCTGAGATGGGCTTGCAGGACCCGAGGAGCCAATTATGCATCGGATCAGCAACCACCCACAGCGCCGGGTTCCAGTATGGGAGTCGCAAGAGTGGAGAGCTACGCACACCATGAACTGCCCACAGCGTTGCGCGCTCTGAAATGGATGCACGCTCGTAATCAGCTGCTTTCGATCGGTGCTCGTCTTCGGTGCGCGTGCCACAGTTCGCGATGGCCATGCTCTCCACCTGCATCGTGACCCAACAGAACGAACACGGGTGCTTGAAGCTGTGACTGGTCAGCCCAATCAGTGCGCGGATAGCATCGAGATCGCAGACTAATGGGCCGAGTGCAGCGGTGCACAGGCGTCCAGAGGGAAATTGATATGTCCGTGAAACGAACACCCCATGACTCCAAAGAGCAAGCAACTGCTCTACCAGCTTCTCTACGAACTGATTCAGAGCATCTCCATGCGGCTTAGTCGGGCCAGGAATGAGAGCGACCAGGATCATGTTCTCCGGAAGGTGTCTCAGGTGAGGGGGTAGGCTCAATATCGTCAAGTAAATGGCGCCGACGGACCACGATTTGCCACACCGCGCGCTATGGTGCGTGTTGAACCAGTCGATGCTAAGTGAAAAGACAATTCGTATCTGCAAGGATCAGCGGTCTTCCACCAATCAAACTCGCAGAAGACACGACCATGCCAGATATCGGTTGCGCGACCGTCCACTGGAGTTGTCTTCGCGACGCTCAGGTACGACTCCAAGGCGGATTCGAAGCCTGGTCTCGATAGCAGTCACCCCAACTCATCCAAGACATTTTGCATGTGAAATAGGCGAATTGGATGCTGAAAGCTTGCCCCGCCGGCTGAGCTGCACTCGCGCATCAATGGCCTACTGCAGGGATGCCATCGACATTGTTGTCGCACAGTTGCGGCACGCCCCGGCCATCGGCTGTATTGAAGAGTTTGCAGCATGCTGGGTTGGGGCAGCATACGTAGGTAATGAAGTCGAGATGGAGGTTCATGCGGTTCAACGCAACTTGCGACCCGCGAGCTGGGAGAGAAAAATCTGATCGCAAGCGACGACCATGCTCCCTGTGATTCTGAGAGAGCATCAGGCACGAGGAAGCTCAGCAGCATCGTTCGCTTACTTCGTTTATCGCTGCGTTTATTGCAGATTCTAGCAGTCGACCAAGGCGGTCAACATCGCGCTCACTCAGCTTGAAGAAAACTAAAGCAACTGCGAGAATAGCAAAACACGCCATAAGGACAGGATCGAGACGCTGTGTCGGCTGAAACCATCGCTCTCACAGCCAGCATAATTAAAAGTACAACCTGTAACTGCTGCCCACATTAGTTCATAGATGAGGATAATAACTAGTATATTTCTGGGAACTAATCTGAGGCAAAAAAACAGCCAATATTCTGCTGATCACTGCCTAAGCCGGCAGTGAATTGCCACTCACAACCTATACAGGCAGGGATTGGCCATTTATTGGTTGTTTCTTGCCTCAGATTAGTTCCCAGAAATATACTAGTTATCATCCTCATCTATGAACTAATGTGGGCAGCAGTTACAGGTTGTACTTTTAATTATGCTGGCTGTGTCTAAAGGAGTGTCAGTGCTAGCAGGTCCGTGTGAAGATTCCACACTTGCCCATTGATGTTGTGTATTTGTGGTATTGACTGCACGCGGAAGATGCTGCTATGCATGCAACTGCCGCATCTTGGAGTGAGCGGAGGTGCATACCGAGAGCCGTGGCCCAGGCGCGCATCTTGCATTGGAGATCTGCGGCCGACGTATCGCGGGGCTCGATTGCATCTATAAGACGCGTGCATTGCTGTACATTGCGGTCCTGCAAATGAAATGAAGAATTGGCCATGTGGTGAGAACCAGCTCAGTGCCCAGGTTAACTCAACTGAGGCGGCACGGAGGCCATGCTGGCACTCACCTGTGTAAAATGTAGGCAACAACTCTGCGCAATTAGCGTGTAAGTACCAGATTGTGATACGCTAGTCTTGATGATCTCACATGTATTCTCAGCATTGACTGCGGTAAGACGTTGTAGAGCCCAGTCTGATAAGGCTGCTGACACATTCATTCTAAGGGCACACCCTCTGTGATGCCTGCTGCCCCAACGCTGACATGGTTTGTCCAGTCGCCGCTTGTGAACAACCATCCGCTCCCCCAATGCGTTCGCAAATCCTGCAGAGCGTACTCTCCATATTACTGCAGATCAAATCAGTAGAGGCGTAGAGATAGAAATTGATTCTTGTTTATGTGTGTTTAGATGTACAGACGCCATATTGATGAGCCCAACAACAAGTAATAGACGCTAAAGATAGCCATAGGGCCGCCTTGGCCGGTGGGATGGCGGTAGAGCAGGAACATGGGGCGATAGAAGTAGTCACGAAATTTCTATGTGAATGCCTCATGCACTTCCTCTTCAAGCGTTTTGAACCTGGCTGCATCCACGCTACCCTTTTCGGGGTCGCCACGAGCTGGCGATGTCGAATAAGACGAAGACGGTGTCTGTGCGGTCTCTCCAGTCATCGGCTACCAAAGGGTTTGGTGACAGGGTCATACGTTCCACCTTCCCATACAGCGGCACGCTTGGCGTGACGAGTGGAGCGCATGAGAGAATTCTGAGTGTGAGACCCACTTCGATCAGTCGCAGGCAGTCGACAAGGACACATCCAAATCTGTACGTTTGCACGCGAGTGCCAGCAGGCCGCGCCTCGAGTCGAGCACAATTGGCGCAGGACGGAAGGAAAGCCTCGTCTTCACAGTTCCGACAGGATAAGACATACTGTGTGGCTCAAAGCGAGCCGGTTGCTGGTGTGGCGTGTGGGCGAAGCTGGCTCAATCCGAAGCTGCCAAGAACGAGCAACGCAGTTACAGTGGGCTCGAAATATGTTCGATCAGGATGCAAAATTGGCCCAACATTTGCATGCGAGTCTCAAGGGGCCGTGCCTTCAGTCGAGCACAATTTGTGCAGGATAAAAGGGAGAGGCGTTGCATCTATCGGAATTGACCGTTGGCTAATTGGAGTTCTTGTGAGGTCGGACAGCCAATTAGTGGCTTTCACTCTGACCCCGAGCCAATACTTTATTTCGCGTCACTATTGCCACCGTCTTCCTCCGTGTCTCCCCCTCCACTCCCAGCCACCCTGCATCAACAGACCAACCGGACAGGATGTTCGGATGGTGTTGAGGCAGCAGATGCCGCGTCGTGCAAATTGCCCGCCACAAAGTCTGCCGTTCATTATCGCATAGCTTTTCGTCGTCGCATGCGACATCAACGCACGGAACGACTACTTTGACAACGGCTTCGGATTGGTACTTTGGCGCAAGCTTCCAAAGCTGTTGAATCACTCAGCGCACTGAACGACATACTCGCTGCAGCATTCCAGCCGGCCACTCCGCCACGGGCACATAGGCTCCACAACGGCATATCTGACAATCTGCCCTGGCTAAAGCACTCAATGGCAAATCCAAGCCATACAGTATTCAACTTGCCGTGGTGGCGTACTTGCAGGGCTCCTCTCCTTTCGCCAACTGGGACCTCGCACGTGGATTGGGAGGTCTACGATCCGACCACCAGTGTGTAGCATACATTTCTAGACCATCGTGACGGCGAGTTGGATGCTGCGCGGGCGCTTGCCGGTGCACAAGGCAACATGGGCGATGCTGCCCTCGAGCTCATGATGTGGTCGATTGAGACCAGCTCGAGCTTGACGGTACATTTGTGTAAATCGCTCACGGCCTTCTTTTGGGGCGAAAAGATGCTGCACGGGAGGGGGTGGGGGCAAACTCTACCTCCCCTTCTTTCCTCATTTGCAGAACTATACATGTTACAACAAGCTCCGAAACCAAAAGGCTCAACTCTCGCGCTTTATCCGCCCTCAACAGTGTTACTGAAGGGGCTCGTCGAGGTCATCGGCTGTGCTTGACGGCAAAAGAGTGGAGCCCATCGGTTTGAAACCATTGGATCCAAGATCTCCCAGCTAATGTTACCCCCTGTACCGACCGCATAATTGATAACCAGCTGCCGAATGCTGCATGCTTCTATTGGTTCGATGGATACCGCCTTTTTGCAAAGTGGGCAGTGCAAGGCACTGAGGAAGGATTGATAGACACACTCCTGGCACACTGTGCAGCCTATATGCTGCTTCAGAACCGTTAGACGACTTTGGCCCTCTCACGCACCGCATTCGATCAACCTTCAGTTTCGGGATTGTGAGTAATACGAGAGATGCAGTGGACTGATCACGCACATCCATGGGCGGTATAACGGTTCCCGACAGCATGGGCACAGACACGCTGACATGATCATGTTCTGTTGCTTCGGCTGGTCAATCACATTGGCTGTTATCATCCGAGAGAAGCCTCACCATAGTGATGGTCTGCTGAGTGCGCGATAATGCCTGGTTCAACGCCGTGTTCATTTCCTGCAAGTCGGCGACTCGGGCGGCGTAGAAGTCAGCGTGCTGTTTCGTGATCAGTCGCTTCGAAAGTCACGTTGAGAACGCACCGCTGCCGCCTCCGTCGCAAACCGAAGCAGACTAGTTTCAGAATCGGCCATGAAGACACTGCAGGCTTGCAACCCTGCTGCCACGATATATGCCGAATTTGCGTCGCTATGCTGACGGTTGGTGGACGCTGGGCAACTTCTGGAGCGAGACCCGCTACGTGTCGCCATTGTTGGGGTGTCAGAAGCGACAGCAAAGTAGCAACCTATTGTTGCATTTTTGCGAAGGGTGTGCGAATGATCCGTTGGAGATTGCGGTCCTATATTCGAGTCATATGACTATATCGCGCTCGACAATTGTCATCACAGTACTATATAGCTGTACCCTGCGCTCCATAAAACGTACTTTGGCATCAACAGCTTGTTCAGTGCAACGTTCGCTATCTGAGGGCCTGGCCTGCGCACACTAAGAACCACGATGTAACAGTTTGCTGCTCTCAGCCTGTAGTGACTTAACGGTCCCAGGGTCATTTGCAATTGTGGTCGCCCTTGCACAAATAGCGTAGTTCCTGCTGCGACCAGAGACCGCCATAGGTCAATCAAAGAATGCTATGATTGCTTCGAAGATGCCGCTTGGATATCGCTTCCCGAATCTCCGAATATTGGCCGAGCTACTGGCACGCCAAGAGGCGATGATGTCGGCATTCTTCGCAAAGTTGGCCAGATTCTCGGCGACTGCAGCAGCGCAGTTATTCTCATCAGGGCGGAGGATCTCGTTCTAGACAAGAGCAAAAGGTCGCTGGACCTGCGCCTCGCGAAGGACGGTTTCGCTTGCAGCCAAGTGCCGCTGAAGGTCCCTCAGCTTCTGTTGCGCGATTTTGATCTTAGATTTGATGTTTTTGCGTGACTTTAAAATGCTTAGAAGCTCTGCTGGTGTCAAAAAGCATGAAACGCACCGAGACGACCGTCGTTAGGGCGGTTTCAGCCCATGCCAGCTCAGCGTTCAGCAAGTCAGCGTTCGCATGTCCGCCATGGGCCGTAACCGGAATAGCTTGTAGAAGGTTGAGTCGTAGCCCGAGTTCCTGATTCTCACGGTCGACAGACTCAGTCTGCCTGCATAGGCTGTCCCTGGAGCGTTTAAAGTCAGAGATGGAGGCCTGAACCTCACTGATCTCCGCCAGCAGCGCGACCCTCTCTTCGTCAGGCATGGGAGCGATAATGAAGCTATCGCGACCTCCAGTTCGTCTCTTTATTGGATGTGCGTCATAGGCAACGGCGTCGCCCTCATTGGATATGGCTGCACTTTAGAAGTCGCTTGCGAAAGCATTCGTGGAAGCTACGACTATTGTATCTCTAACCGTGGCATATCGTGCATCGAGGACAGCTATTGTGACTCATCCATAGCAATCGGGCAATCCGTGCACCGTTGTCGTGAATCGTGCCAGCAAAGCAGCGCAACAATAAAGAACTATCGCGCCTGTTGCAGTAGTTTGCACTCCATTTAACACACAAGACCTGGCCGTGGTCACCAACCGATCCGATGAGCGTCTCTCACAACCCTCCGCTCCCCATGCTCCGCACATGGCGGGGCTTCCACCACCGTGCAGTGACCTGCCTTGCGTTTAATACCACCGCTAGCATGCTTGCCGTCGCTAGCTTTGATGGTGTGGTCGTGGTCTTCGAAGTGGACGACGGTAGAGCATGCGTAGTACTACAGTTCGATGCAATGATCTTTGCGACTAGTGTACACTGGATTGACGGCACACACATCTGGGTGTCTGCTTCAGACGGTATGGTTACCCTTTGGGAGCTTGTGGGAGGCGACCATGTGCGTGGAATTGCCGAGACCGTCGAGCTCGCGCTAAGATTTCCGGCTCAGCACTGGCGTCTTCAACTCGTTGATACTCTTCCATACTACTTCCCTGAAGCTCCACACTTTGTAGCATCTGACCGGTGCTCTGGAACCGGCTACGCGCAAGTTGTTGTAGGCTTTGGTCGCACATTCGAGCAATGGGGAAAGGATGGAACGCAACGCGGTAAGCAAAGCCTCTGGCCTTAGGATCATCACCGACTAATACTCGTCGAGGCTCGTGGTCAGGACGCGGGCGTGCGACGTCTGCAGCGAACAATGACCTCGCTTTTGCTGCTTGGCCCTTGCCCAAGAACCGAGTGATGATCATATTCAAGCGCCACGGAGCTAGGTTCGGCGATTGAAAAAGACGCAGTGAACACCCGCTTAACCAACAACTCAGATTGTGGCATCCTTCTGACGATGCTTTAGAGGAAATAGTTGGCTGGCCAAACGGTGAATTGCACGCTGCTCATCTCCTCCGTCCACCAAGCGACGAATCCCCGAAAGCCGCGCAGCAATATTTCTCAGCCCAGGCAGCTGTCGATTCTGGTAGCGCTGTGCTTGCCGTTGATGACAAAATTCTTCTGTTATCACTTAGCTGCAACCAGCGCAGGGGTTTCGCTCATGTTGTCCACTCTATTGGCTGTGAGCCCTGTGTAAATTTGGGGATCAGCGGCATGACGTGCTGGGTCGGCCTGCCCATCCTTGTATCCCCCACGCGCACAGGCCTAGGCACATTTGACCTCAGTATGACCACAGTTAACCGCATGGCCGCCCGAGAAGCGGACTTGAATGCTGGGGTTCTGCTGAGCCAAGCCTTGAGCACGATAGGTAAGCCTGATAGAAGAAGTCGCGGCTATAACGTCTAACCCACGGAATGGCCCCAGAGGGAAGCATCTCGCACGCCGCAGCTGTCGCCGGCGATTCTGGATGCCACGTCGCAAGCGCTCACGAGGCTGCTAGCGGCATCTCGATCTCAATATGGTCCGTCGGTGTAGCTGAAGGTTTGTGCGACTATAGCGCCGCCAGTGCTTTATTGAATCAGGAGCTCAGGCAGAAACACCGTAATTCTCCCACAAAGCCGTAGCGCTCCGCCGCTCTTCCGCGTTCATGAGCAGCTCCACGGGTTTCTGGTGAAACGGGATAGTCCTACTCAGGCCCCTGCACGACGCGCGCGTTGGTTTCTAGACGGAAGAGCTGCTGCTCTTGCAGCGACTTGCACTATTGTCTGCATCACTCTCTTTATAGCTTGGATGGCCCATAAGGTGGGCTGGCATAAGGTGCTGATTCACCGTATCGTGGCTCTCCGAGCTACTTGATGATTACTTGCACGCATCGGCTTGTTTGAATCAGAATTTGTGGGCACAAATTGAACTTGTTTACTTGAAAAATGTGAGCTTGATACCACTGCAGGTCCGGCATGTGAGGAGGAGTGTATAATCGATGATAGCATGGCCGCGCGCCGAAAAGTGCGCACTGCGCCACTCGATGAGAGCAGCGTCAACAAAAGCCCTGCCAAGTCCACGCGTACTACAGCGATGCTGAAGTCTTACATGACACTGCGCTCATCATGCTCATCGCGCGCACTGGGGAGCGGCACTAATAACCCTGATTATTTCAGGGACATGCTCAGGGATCCGACAGTGACCTGATGCTGACAGCGCTGTGACACGCTACCGACGGAATCGCCGGCCGAGGAGGAGCCGTGCCTATCAAGGCGATCAGCGACCCCTGATTCGCCCGGATTCACCGGCCGAGGAGGAGCCGTGTCTGTCAAAGGCACGGACAGGCAATCGACACCAACCACCATTGCAGAGTTAATAGCCCTACTCACGCTGGCATCATGCGCAGGGCTCCGTCTTTCCGAAGCAGGTCACGCGGTGTTTGCACTTGCAAGAGCACCAAGCACCAAAGCCATCTGGATTTCCCACTAGCAGTCACCGCATGCTTCGGCGCTTTGGGGTGCTAAAGGCAAATGCGTGGTTGCTATTGTAAAGCTTGCTGGCTACCTATAGTCCTATACCCGACAACAGGCCCAGCACGGCTATAAGATGCGCTTGCTCATCCGTCGAGAGGTAGCATTGCGATGGACTCGATGCGCGTTGTTGCCGGGCCAGTTGACCCCGTAGGTCGGCTGGAGGTTGCCTCCTATCACCGAAGGTTCTTTCGTCCACCTGCGCGTATCGTGGCTGCGGAAATTGTCGGTTCAGCGCCTGTAAACGCGCCAAATGGCACGGCGACAGATTGCAAGCCGTTTTCGGAGACTAGGTCAGAACAAACTACTGCGTAGTACAGTGGAATAACTCAGCTCCACAGCGCCACGTACTCGAATACTAGCACCATCAACAGCACGGGCGTTCAATATGCTTGGTCGGTGACGGAGGTGGGCTCTAGAACAGACTTCCCAGCGACACCTGCCGAACCAGCCGGTCCCTTGCAGGCCAACGGGGTGCCAGCGCTCAGCAACACACGCGGCAGCATCCGTGTGTTCATATCCTGCAAGGACAGGGAGTTCAGAGCATGGGTGCTGGATGAGGTTCTTGGAGAGGTGCAGTGGGTTTCAGCAGTCTCTGGGCACCTTCATCCCAACCAGACCCTCTTGAGAGGCTATAAACTAAGTCTCAGGAACCCACGTGCTCCAAGCTGGGTCAATAGCAAGACCCACAAGGAGTATGGGTCTCGCTCGAAAAAGATCGAGTGGTGGACTTTGCCAGCTCGCGGATGAGCAACGTCATGTACATAGGGAATACAGGGCAGACAGGAGCTTGCAGTGAGTTCTAGCCCAAATTAGGGATGAATGACATATGTATCTCTTGTTTCCAATCCCAATGGAGAAGCCGACTCGGGGCTGCACGTACACGTCGCGCGATGGTCTGATGTCCGCCCTTCCTTGTCACTCCTCCCTTCATCAGCTTGTACATGCGATAGGCAGGGCGTCTGCACACTTATATCTCTCGTCGGAAGGCAGCGCCACCGCATGCTCGTCCGAGTGCATATAATTGTATAGGATGCGAAGGGAGTAGATGATTCATTCAATGCTGCGGCGCGGGTGCTTGAATTGCACGATAAAGCGTCTATTATATTAGGCCGTACTACGCGCACTAAACGCGGGAAGGGAATAGAGCCAGGGGATCAGGACGAACAATGTATTATAGCAGCAGGAGATGAGATCAAGGCACATATGGTCCAACGATATTCTCAAAGGTATCGAAGGTGACTTGTTGATCGAGCGTTTTCGCGTCGAAGGTGTCGGGGTGGAGTTCAGACTGCGCCTCTCGAAAGTAGCCATTTGCGAACATTAAACGAAGGCGGTGGCACCAACTTTCGAAGATGGCGAGTTCGTCGATCGGCTTCACACTCTTGCTGATGAAGTGGCCTCGCTTTACATAGGCCAAGTCTTCACTTGTTGTACGATGAATTTGATCCACAAAATGGTCCTTCGGGCTTACGAAGGTGATCATGACGTAGTATAGGGACTCCAGGTCGTAGCGATAGTAGTGCGGGCCGGCGGCCAGTTCATGGACGCCGATGGCCATGTAAGGTAAGGTGCCTGTCCGCTGATTTGAACTCGGCCCTTGCGGATCATTCGAGATGTCGAGAGCATGATCGAAGTCGTTGAGTACTCCATAGACCCGCGTACCATGGTTGCGGTACATGACGTTGCCCATGCTTATATCCCTGTGCTGAATTTTCGCCTTTTGATATAGCCAACGATAGCCTTTTGAAGGTTAGAATGAGCACAAGCTAAGTTTGAGCCAGCTTACAATGGAAAATGTCTCGAAAGACTGCCTGGAGATCGGTTGCATCAAGAACTTCGTTTTGAATATGATGCAACTGGTCCATCACAACGATATCGACACGGCGCAGCTCGTAATCTTCTTTAAAGAACTGGTGAAGCTCCTGATGCAGCGCTGCCGATGGCCGGGTTTCTGAGGCGAGAACATTGGGGAGATGACGAAGCATGCCAGGCATCTCCGTTTCAGCAAGTCCTCGGGCCTGGGAGATCAGGAGGGACTCCGACACACGGGTCGCCGCAGGACGGTACATCTTGACCACGCACACCTGGCCAGCAGACAGACGCGATCGTGGTCTCACCTTGGCTTCAACCACAATCGTTCCACGGCAAATCAGGCCGTGCTGCCGGAAAAGCGTCTTTCCAAGATCGAGAGAAACAGCACCTTGTTCCAGTTTGAGAATTGCGCCAGCAAAAAACTCTTCGTAGTTTTCGCGCGGACTGGGCAAGTCGGAGGAAGGACGAGACGCGAGCCGAAGAGACGCGAGCTTGGTGGTGCCAAACCCGCTTATCACCAAGACGTCCAGGAGTTTGATTAAGTTTTTCAAATTGCTGATGTCGATGAGGTCGGACTGGATAATGGCTGAATGGTCGTAGTAGATCAAAAAAGTCTTCGAACCCTTGGTGTATGCGCCAATGACGAAGTCGCGGAAACCGCTGTTCGCGGCCATCTCGAGAGCGTAGCTTGCGCACTGGATGTTCTTTGGTGTGGTGGTGGCGGCTTCTCCCTGCAGATTGTGGTAGGAGCTTGATTCAGAGACAATCGTCTGAATCCTGTCGTGGCTTTGTTTCAACCGCTTGCGCGTCTCCGACCCCAGGTAGTCTTCAGAAGGGCGCTTCTTGGATGACCGAGATTTATCTGAGTGCTGTGTGAGCAACGGGCAAAGCGGTCCAAGAAGGAGCCAGGCGTACTGTCGTTCCAGTCCTCGGCCGCGGTAGCAAATTCTTGGAACAGTAAAAGTTCATGCCACCAAAACGGTGACTGTGACGCGTTTTTGTTGTAAGCTTTGATGGTGCGTCTACTCTTGAGCAGATCCTTGGGGACGGCGACGACATCAGGTTTGCGCTTGGCGCTGGACCCAGCGATGTGCTTAGGGTCGTTGCGACAAAACCGAACGGTCCGGTGACGAAGATAATCGAGAACGCTGTTAGCGAGAAGAGCAAATGGCGCGTATCGTGCTTCCTCGTTGTCAGGGAGGTCGAAAAATTTCTGGTGCTCCTTGACGAGGCTTTTCGGCAACCTCCTTGAGGGCGCAGTCCACTTCCTAGCCGCATAGACTTTGCAAATGATCTCTGCCATCTTGTCGAACGGAAGCACCAAGGTCTTGCGCAGGTCCTGCCTAAGGTATGGCGCATAGTGGAACTGGTGGTTCCTCTGTTCGTGTTCGGTGTTGCTACCACTGCCAGCATTCAAAGGCGTGACCTCCACGGGACGTGTCCTATTCGAAACCGGAGTCGTCGGTGAAGCCATGTTGTGTGCGGTTTTACGAACGACGTGGACGAGAAAAGAAGTAGTTATTGAATGTTAGACAGCCACGTGTGCACAGGCAATTTGCGTGTGCGCGCGTGGGTGTCTGGATCGTATCGAGGTTCTTGCTGCTGAGATGCGGCAGAGTCAGGGCAGGATTGCTTTGTAGCTCCGCTTCAGACGGGAGCGGATAATTCCGTCGGCGCACGCTCTAAAAACGCCTGCCTGACGAGCCAGGCGGCTGCAATTGTCCCGCTCAAATTACGTACATGCTGGCAACAATGCGTAATTACAGATGTAAGTGATTCATCCGAGAAAGTTACCTGAAATATTCCAGGATGGTACTTCAGTTTCACGGACGGAACATGATGACTTTGGTAAAACCATTTCAGACACATTTTCGATAAATGATCTAGGAATGATATGTACATGTTTTTAGACCTTAGCACATTGCCCCAGCTCCCTGAGCCTTATCATACATGACTACACCAATGTACCGATCATGAACTAAAACAGCCATTGGGCTGTAATGTTCCTGTCGCGAAATGACAGAAACCAACCCTAAATGCTTTGGCAAATGTTTTTGGTGACGGATCATCTCGGGTCCGATCTTGTGTAGGCAGAGCGGAGGACAGCGCCAAAACGAAGACAGGCACATCGGGTTGACTTCTGAAATCAGACTGCAGCCGTTTTTGTCAAGCCGTTGAGCGTTGGCGGCAGGAGAAACTCAATCAGTTTTATTATGCGGCATATCATCCAACATTGAAGAAGCGCTCTCCGGCTCTTCTGCGCGTCGACGGGACGGCCAGGCCTTTCGTCAGTTCTTTTAGCATCTTCTTTATGACCTTCTGGTCCTAGCGTAATCGTCAGCGGCGCAAATGAAGCAGGCTATTGCCTCGAACCTTCTGAAGCTTGAGCATGTCCAACTGCAGAGAAAGATGCTCAAGAACTGCACCGGGCTCCTTAGTGTATGCTGAGGCGGCTGATTCACTGCTCCGCATCTCAGTTGTTGCGAGCAGTCCAGCATCTTGCGGTGAACTCGTCGGCGGAGGAGGGGAAGTGGTTTGAAGCGTTTGACTATTTGGTATTAGACCGAAGCGCAAGTATTCCGGCGCCATGTCCACTTTGTACAATCAGCGCGATTCGATGGTAACGACAGACAGACAACGCACAGTATCGGTCAGGTTCAGGCGCGAACCGCCTGGATGAATTCACAATGGCGTTGCTAATTGCGTTTGAAGCGCCAGTTCTGAGTTCAGGCACAGCGGAAGACGCTCCGTTGGGAGCACACACAACAGCATCCAAGCCTACTTGCAAAATCAGTTTGCGCTTACAGCACTGGTTGGCCATGACGTACCTCCAACCGGCTGGCTTTGGATTAAGCCTAAGTCCGTGAACCGAAGTCAGTTGCATCGTCGTTAACAGCTTTGAAGCACCACATACCGCTGCAACGCACTGAATCAACGAGCTGATATTGTTCGTTCTGGTTGAGCTTTGGAACCCCAGCTACATGACGTGATGCGGTGGGAGGTTCTGCAGCAGCAGGTATGGCCTTGAGGCGCACCGCCGTCGTTCGCTTACCAATCTTTGGGTTTGCTGCGACCAATTTGGTGGGAGTTGCTGCGGTCGACACAACTTCAGCAGCCCGTTGAACACAGGTCTGGGGTTTCGTGGATGAAAGGGCTGTTCGTAGTGTTAGTGATCTGAGAACACCGCGGAAAGAGGTTGCATACGCTCGACATATCGGCCGGAAGACAGCTGATCCTGCTCAGGCTGAGCGGTCTTCTGGTGTGCGGCCACCCCGCTGTGCGCAGAAGGCGCTGAAATGGTCAGGTCTCCGTAACGCCCCGCCCTTTTTCTTGGAGCTGCCAACGATGATGGCTTGGTAGGCGGGTTTACCACGCCTGGTATGGCTGGCCTTGGGCTCAACCTAAGCACGACCGATCCTGCTGGAACCTTGTCCTTGGCGGCACGGCGTAGGTGCTCACGCGATGATGGGGGTGGTAGCATCCCGTATGGATTTGAAAATACTGCAGGCAATATGAGCTAGGTTCGATTACATGTCAGGAACCCTTACTTTGCTTCTTGGCCTTGCGAGTGGCCTGAGGTGCTGGCCGGGAACCATCCACTTCCATGCCTAGTTTCGTTAGAATGGCAAACGTGAGACGGAATACACGAACCTCCGGCATCGTCGTTGCCGTCGTTGCTTGGAGCGCTATCTGCTCAATCAACTGTGAGAGTAGGAGAGGAAGACATGGAAGACGAACCACGATCGAACGAGAAGGTCTCACAACCATCGTCGATTGAAGAGCGGGTATGCTCAACAGCCGCACGGGCAGATGGGGCAGTCGTTCCGGTACGATTGGCTGCTGCACGCATGACCACTCGCGTACGCTTGCCCCGAGGTGGAGGTTGAAGGTTGTCACTATCCTCGGCTTTGCGTTTTTGCCCAGTACTAGATGAAGGGGTAGGCATTAGCATTACACTCAGGCGCGGATATCGCTCCTTGAAAGGAAAATACGGGACGCCATCGGATGGCGTTTGAAGTGCACGGTGCCTGGCAAAACGTGAGGAAAGTCAAGAAGACAGAGGATGCACGAACATGATCAAGTAGAGTGCTAGTTGGTGGCCTGAATCTGCGGTGGGTGAGTCGTAGACAACGTCTTATAAGAAGCTGATCGACTGCAGCAAGAGGATGATGCTAGGCAACCAATCAGCGACTAAGACAATGGCGCAGGAGCAGCATGGGAAGCGGCTGAGTGGGCAACCAGGAATACGACGAAGCAGGCCCGTAACAAAAGTAGCGCCGCGCGTCATGGCAACCTAATTGTTAAGCTGCGATTCGGTAATACGTGGCGATTCGCCTCGAAATACTCGGCGAATCTCTCGTTGGCTTCCTCGCGCCTTTTTTCGTCGGTCGTCGACACCGGCCATTATCAATGAAGTCAAGATCGATGAAGTCAAGATCGTCATGTTGAGCGACGAACTGCGTTATTGAGCCCGGCTGCCGGCGCGGTCAATTTCACTCACGCCCTATGCTTTGGCTCGTCAGCAATGCTTCCCGTCGAACACGCATATATGCGGCTCTTTGTATGCTCTCGCCGCGGTACATGAACAACCACCTTCGGGTCATATAAAGGTCGCAATCTCAGCAGTACGCCCGCAGCTCGACTCTACTCATTGCTCTGGAAACTAGATGCGGGCATCAGATCCTACAACGCACTGCACCGTTACTCAGGACTTACAGCTCTCCGCTTGACCAGATTTCAGAAATGGCTAAAACTTGGCGGCTACCATACGGGCTGAACGCCTGCCGACACTGTGGACAGACAGGGTCTCGTTCCGGCCACGAGTTCCTTGCCGCGTTGTGCATCGTCGCAAAGCATTCCGCGCAAATGGCATGAATGCATGCCATCTGACTGCAACAGATGAGGGCTCTTTGTTTGTTTGGAAGTAGCTTGGAGCTTACTGGTTGGCACAGGCGTCGGTGCATATAATGCAAGTGATTGTCGACACCACGCTGGCTGCCGCCTGATTTTTGCTCATTAGCCTGCGGTTGATTACTGCTGGTACGTACCTTGATGCGAAGCTGCCCGGCTTCATGAAGGTTTTGAGCAGTCTTTAAGTCTGTGTTGGCGGACTTGAGCTGCAGCTTGAGCTGGTGAAGTTTCTGTGGCGACACTCATCCCTTAGCGCAAAACTACCAAGCCGCGGCTCTACGAACCTCAAGTTTGGCCTCCGCGCGGGAGAGAATCATAGCAAGAGGAAATACTGGTGGCTCCCCCGTGATTCTGTTCTGCCCACGCACTTTTGCGTCGGCGCAGCGGAGTCTCGCGGAGCTGATATCTGCCTGTATTCGATCACGCTCCAGATACGCGTGACCCAAAGTCCGTTTTTGGCTGGCAACGCGCTCTGCCAGTAGACTGAGTTCACCCTTCAGCCTTTGGAGGTGACGATGGAGATGCTCGTTGGACTCTGCAACGGACTCAGGCATGGGAAGGAATGAGCACCCTCTGCTATCGATCCTCGATGCGCTGTAGACTATGTTGATCGCGACTAGGTTTGGTCGCAATTGTTACGCTGCTTAATGTGGCACAATTAAACCAAACGACGTGGAACAATAGGTGCGATAAAGGCGAAAGGCGCGTGACGTGGCATTCGTAAATCCATGATCGAGATGTACCACGATGCAGCCATTAAAAGAGCAGTGCGACTTCAATTCATCGCTTCACCAACAGTCTTGACACCATGCTCTCGTCGTTCATCATCTTCCTCGGCAACTTCTGGGCCGTCGCGTCGGCAGCGTCCAGCTCTATCCAGCGCATTGTCCTTCTGCTCCTGCGCCTCCCTGAACACGCTAGTGACGAGGTTGGAATGAGCCCGTGGAGTGCCCGGGAGCTGGCAATCAACGGCTGGCCTGGCCCAGTCAATCCTTCCGACTCTTCTCCGGTCTCACCGCTCACAAAACTCTCAAGTAACGTGGCAAGCTCTCGAGTCACGGTTTCGTTGATCATCGACATGCTCGCCAACACGACTCTCGAGGATGTCAAGGACATCGACAACGATTTTCCGCCCGAGGTGAATAGTGAGCGCTGTGAGTTTTGTCTCTCAGCAAGCGATCAAAGCAGTTTGGACTAAAAAATACGTCAGATGTTTGCCAGGGACAAGTTGGAAAGGGTGGATTTGGTCATGTATTGGCCTTCGAGGACTCGAAGAGGCTGGGAACCATCATAGCCGTCAAGATAGGTGCAGCCGACAGTTTGCGCAATGAGCGCAAGATTCTGGCGCTTCTCGCAATCGAGGACACCCAGCGGAAGTGAGTTCGATAAGTACCACGGCTATCTGATGGCTGAAGCTTGCTAGACAGCGTATCGTTCACATGGTAGACTCGTTCACATTGACCAACCAGCATGGGATAAGCACCGCGTGCATCTCATTCCCGCTCTTGCGATCTTCTGTCTTTGATATGCAGCTGGCAGCTGGTAGCGGTCCTCTACATCCGGTCAGCGTGCAGTATTTAGTCTTCCAGATCGCAAATGCCCTTAAATGTGAGTAATCCGTTTGTAGCTCGATTAAACGCTGATATCCTTTGCAGTCTGTGAACGCATTGGTGTTGTTCATGCTGACGTGAAGCCTGAGAACATGCTCCTGACGACAAATACTGTCTATCGCGCGCAGGTATGTCGTCACATCCTGACGGTGCCTTAGGCGCTGATTCGACCCACAGAACAAGACAAGGCTCGTCCACGTCGACGTGAAACTCGCAGATTTTGGCTGCTCCTTC
>JAGTJP010000151.1:0-47980 GCA_020744175.1 Auriculariales sp. MPI-PUGE-AT-0066
TTACGCGAAAAAGCATAATCACGCACGACAGCGGTCAAACTACACAATAAAGCATCAGATTCCCATTAAACAGATGAAGATCAACGCGCGCACCTTTTGGCCTACGACAATCTTGTACGTGTGCCGCGGCGGAGGAGGAAGGTGGTGCGGCGACGGCAGGCGAGGGCGCGGTCGCGGTCATGGTCGCAGTGCAAGATTGTGCGAACTCGCTCGAGGCCGAGCCGGCGTCATCCATCATCATCCTTGGCCTCTCCCCTTCCACTTCAACTCAACCGTTATCTCAATCAATAACAGCAACCTTCTATGGCGCATTCTGGGCCTACGGGGGAGTACTAGACGACATCGCTGGGTCGCGTAGCGTGCTAAAGACGTGGATAAATAGGATCGAAGTTTTTGGTTCGTTCAAATCCCTTGGTCAGTGTCAATAGCGTAATGCATACCTCTGGTACAGGGTATTAAAAAGCTACCTAAACTATCCAGGATTGAACTCACTCAGGCTACGTCCATGGCTGCAGGTTGTACAGATCAGAAATCTCACAGCGTGTTTCCGCCCCAATCAGGATCGAGCTTTCAAGTGTCATTCACGGCCCAGTTGACTTGTTGTTTTTTCCGAAGAGGTATGCGGATTGTTGACAGCGCAAGTAAGTCTCTCAACCTCAAGGCTGTCCTTCAAGTCACCCTTGGTCACCTCTTACGCCACGATGTAGGCCGCATCTTTGCACGAGTTTGCCATTTTGCAAACTCCCACTCACAATCCAAGCCAGAGATCCTCCTCCTCCTCCTCCAGCCTTTGTCCTACCGCCGTTCAGTCCCTCGCTGCTCTAGCTCTCTGAACGCGCAGACAGTACTCAGAGTCACGCAACCTCGCAGTTACGCTTTTCCCTTCCCTTTTGAGCCGTAAAGTCCCGCTCTACCCGATATTAGGAGTGCCTGAAACATGTCTCGAGCTACAAGTGGGGACGCCCCCGCTCACCCTCCGGTGCAAATGTCCAGAATATTTCGTGCTTGGGCGTACGCTTGCGGCTTGGACGCCCTGTTGAACACACGAACACCACGTGACCTCAATCGCGCATGAAAAAACTCTGGCAGCATGGGTCATGAGCCGCCTACCGCACCGCAAGTTTTCCTGGCGGCATTCATCTTCCGCCTTCGAGGCTCAGGGCGGATGTAACATTGTACATTCTCCTCCTCCTCCTCCTCCCTCTTGCCGTGAAATCCTTCTCCATAATCACAGTTATAACCGGAACATAATGGGCAAAGGCAGGGCTTTGCCGCCGTGAGCGGTAGCTGGGCTGAGAGGTGTCAAATGGAGTTTTCCACCGGGATTTAAGATCCCGGTCATCGTAATGTTGCACAGCGAACGGAGATTTGCAGAGGCTCGAGAGGCGCAACGTCCACGAAGCAGAAGCGTGTTGCACAGCTCGTTCACTTCAGATCGGGAGCAATCTCACCGAATAAAACGCCACACTCGAACGCAAAGCCGGAGATGCAGGCAATTCCTTCACCCCCCTTCGGCACACGCATAAACTTAATGTTTCTGCTTTCTCTCGATCGCTCTTCTTACCTCTACCGCTCGATGTGCAGTATTGAACCGTATTAATTTCCGCCGTAGATGCCGTCAATGTCGACGCCCGTCGATGCTGTCCATCACCAACTGGCCAAGTTAACGATAATGGACTAGTCTGCCGCCCAATCGGCTTCCGATTCTGCCCTCGTCCGACGAGAAGATAGTCTTTCCTCCGCGGTACCAACGCATCACCTTTTTGGGATATTCAACGGTGAGTAACAGTCACGGCGATACGACATGCCATCATATCTGAGCCGATGTAATTCTAGGATTAATGTCGAGTATTGGAGCTACCGAGGCCGTAAGTCTGATCTAGAGTAATTCTCCATTGCAGTAACATGCGACGCAGTGACTACGGCACCCTGCCACATTGAGCTCGACGGTGAACGCGTCGCCAGTATCAGCGCAAACGCTGTTTCAGCGGACGGGCAGCTCGTGCAGCTCTGGAAGTCTGATGCGATCTCTGCCCACATACAATTAAGGTTCTAGTCCCTGAAGACAATGGTGGGCTGTCGTGCGGTTTGGTTCGCTTCGTGTGCGCCTCTTCGCATTCGTGAATGCTATAACGGTCGGCTAACGGTTTTCTTTTGGCGTACTTCAGATATCGCGTTGAGGGTACGGGCGAAACTACCGCTCTCGCCAAGCCGGTCAACTTCGCCGAAACCAAAACACACGACCCCGAAGCCAGCGACGAAAAAAATAAAGGCAGCGGATAAGCGTTCTCCATGCAATTCTTAGTGCAATATTCGGTCTCGCCGGTCTCGCTGCTGCTATTTATATAATGGTCCGTTGTTGCCGCTGTTGTTTTTGTTGTAACTATGTGCGCAAGTAGTGAGCCCGGTCTAGTTTGGATAAATAGACGGCATCTTCAGTAGACTTGAAATCACATTTTAGAAGCCAACTACTTTGCATGAAAAGCATAATCACGCACGACAGCGGCCAAACTACACAAATAAAACATCAGGTTCCATTCGACAAATGAAGATCAATGCGCGCGCGCGCGCACCTTTTGGCCTACTACATCTTGTACGTGTGCCGTGGCGGAGGAGGAAGGTGGTGCGCGACGGCAGGCGAAGGCGCGGTCGCGGTCATGGTCGCAGTGCAAGATTGTGCGAACTCGCTCGAGGCCGAGCCGGCGTCATCCATCATCATCCTTGGCTCTTCCTTCCCACTTCGACACAAACAAGGCCGTCTCAAACGATAACAACAACCTTCAACGCCGTATTCTGGGCCTGCTACGGAGTACTGGATGAGACTTGTTGGTTGATTGTAGCCCACGCCAGTCTCGGTGCCGGTACCATACTCTTCCTCTCACCGCTCTCGAGCTTTAATGTACCTATGGAACTGTCATTATAGTCTTACCTGATTCCCCACATTACTACCATCTGCGTCTGATATATCATTGATACTCACCTCAGCCACCTCGAAGCAAAAAACGTTGCTGCGCGCGTGATCATCTTTTCTCCGGTCATATGCAGACTGGTAAGGAATTCAACGGTGAGTTCAGCCACCGGGACTACGATGTATCGTAGCTGAGCTGAAGTATTTCTAGGATTAAATGTCGAGTGCTGGAGCCGTCAGAAGCCGTAAGTCTGACCTGACCACACTCCAAACATTTTCATCCTCTAGTAATATGTGACGCCAGTCGTTACGTCAAGGGAGCCCATCTAGTTCGGCAATAAACGACAACTTTAGCAGATGTGTAAATCAATTTTCAGAAGGGACGACTCTCCAGTCAGCCTTTCCGCTTGCTCAAAAGAGGTGCGCGAACTAGTACTAGCGTGGAAGAAGCTTTCAAACCTCGAGGCTGGCCTCGCGGCCACCCAGCGACCATGTACTAATCACCGCCGGATCCTGAGTAACGAGGCAGACTAATCTTTGAAAGGAACAGCACGGTGAAATTCGTTGCTGGTAACTTGTCTTGCCTCAATCATCCCACGATATGAAGCCCAGGGCGACTTTCGCATGCCGTCACAAACCCCGGTATTTTTCCTTGCCCTGCTGCAGATCATTCGGAATCAGATAAGCCGGTATTGCGACCCCCATTGTCGTATCAATTGATCCACCAAACGATTGTGGTTTGCCATCCTCTCCGCCTCGGTGGCGGCTTTCAAACTTTGGAGGGTAACCCTCGCATCGTCTGTTCCCTGCTCCGCTGTAGCCCTGCATCACAATACAGGGAGCCTGACCTGTCTCCTATCCTAAATGAACGATCTCACCTGCAAGTGCAAATGTCCAGATAGTTTCGTGCTTGGCATGCGACTAGAAGCGAGGTGGGACGTTACGCAGGACGCACGGATAACACGTTTATATCAGCTTTAAATGAAATTTGGTAGCGTTGGCGTGATCAGAGACCTAATATTGAGCCATATACGGTCAAATTTGACTGCGGCTGCTCTTTAGCCCTGCGACACGTCGGGTGGCAATGTTCGTCAGCGTTCATCCTGCACCTCGAGGCGCAGAACTGAAGAGGGTACCATAAGTAATGCCCCGCGAGAATTCCATCTCTCCCGTCTCTTGCTTCTCGTCAAGAACCCCAACGAATTCTTCCTCATGAGCGCAATCAACCAGGAAAAACCTGATGACGCCAAACTGGCTATTTCCTCGCAGCTAGGTTCTGATCAGCCAGCGACGCAAGACAAAGCCAACGCCTACTTGAACCTGAACACCACCGCAGTTGCACAAGCTCGGTCGGCTCCTCTACCATCCACCACGCAGCTCCCGCTGCTCCAACTCCCCACCACCGATCAGGATGAAGACTTTGGACGGCCGCCCTCACTCCACCGACCATGGTCGCAGCCTGGATCTAGGCCAGCTTCCATCAGGGTACCTTCGATTCGAGCACCGTCTATCCGCGGCAACTTGCACGGCGTCCAAGCCGAGCCTGTCAGGGAGTCGCATTCCTTCCCATGGGAGCCCAACTCTGACGGTGGGCCGGGCAGCTCGTCTACAGTGCTATTACTGACGACCCAGCATAGAGCGTTACCATATCCGAGACCCAATAGTCACCATCGACAACGACAGGATCCCAGCAGACAAGTATTTACTCATCACGCATACACATTGGTCGCCCTTCTGACGCTCTTCAGGCTTGGAACGGAGGCGGCAGAGGATGCTCGAGTGTGGCGCATCTACAAGAAACGAGCCGGCGATCACTCCCAAGAACATGTCAGGAACCTTCAAGCGTCCATCAATAACCTTCCCGTCTTCGTGCGTCTCTTTGTATGAGGACATTCTGCTAGATTCTGACGCGACTCTCAGGCCGGCCTCTTCTCAGCGGTATCGACCACGTTTCTCGTCGAAGGGTAATCGATATTCCTGTGATATTGAAAATTGCAAAATTGAATAATTTTACAGCTACCGCAACCTTCAGCCGGACTACATGGAGTACATGTCCAAGTCATTTTTCGTCGTGCACTCTCAAAATCCATTAGGCGTCTTGAATCAGTCATTGGATCCAAATGCATATCAAGTCCCACTGTCCGTTCGCTGGTCGAACGGGCTCTGGCTTGCAAGCCTTGTCATCTCGCTCTTCGTCGCCCTGACGCCATCGTCGCCCAGCAGTGGCTCGAAGAGTACACTTCCCGAATCTCTGGTCCAGCCGTCAACCACAAGCACTGGGTCCGCCGACACCGCGTGCTTAGCGACGGTTTTGAGAGGTGGAAGATCGAGCTGTTCATTTCTGCCCTCCCACTTCTGCTGCACATCTCTCTTCTGCTGTTCTTCATCGGTCTGGTCTTATTCTTCTGGCCACTAGACAACGTTGCGGCAACCTTCGTGATGACGCTCGCTATACTCACCTTCGCGTTCTACGTTGGCACCACCATCGCACCCCTCATCTGGCGGGTGCCCCGACCCGCACCCCGATCCTCTGGTTGGGACGCTGGATCTGGGTAAAATTTGTGCCGAGAAGGTTTTCCCATAGGGCCACATCAGCGATAGACGCTCGAAGTGAGGAGGATGAACTCATGGAAGGGCAGGAGCACAACTCGACGTCGAGGCGCTGTCTAAATGATCGCCGATCTCCCTGCAGCCGACGAAATCAATGCTGCTCTGGAAGCGGTCGGAGCGTTGGAGGCTCCCGCTATCAAGGTCTTGCGGGCTGATACCGATGCCTACCAGCGGTTGAAGCAGGTCGTGGAAAGCAGGGTCAAAGCGCTCGCCGCATCGGGCTCACATGCCGACACCCTGTCGATAAACCGTGTTTTGCGCACCATCTTGGTTCTTGGGAGGAATGACGACGAATACAGGGCGTCAATATTGGATATTCACCGGGCCAGATTTGAGAAATGGGAAGCCGCGGTCAAGCAGAACGACGTCTTTTGGCTCTGCCAGATGATTTTGGCTCGCAATGATCTCGGTCGGCGGTCTCGATCCGACAACTACATGATTGGCTGGAGCCGCCAGCTCCCGGACAGTCATCCGCGGCCCTATAGCCAGGCAACAGCGACGCTGCTCATCTCGGAGGAACTTTTCAGCAATTCCAACCGCACTTCACTCGTGGCTCAGGAGGTCTTCGCGACGATGCGCAGGCTCCACGTTTGCTCCCACCGTTCGGAGCACGCGTCTATGTGTTGGTCGTGGGCACGAATTGCCTTCGCGACGTGCGAAATAGCTTATCTGGCGACGATTGACGCATCACGTACTCCAAGTGATGCACTGAAACTGATCACCGCGGTTGCGGCAGAGCATGGTTACGTCATTCATCGGGAGACCGGCGATGCTCCTCGAGTCTGGCTGGAAATGCTTATGCATTTTCGCCGTGATCCTGAGTTTGCACACGCCAAAGAATGCTTCGACATGTGCATGTCCCTCGCCCCCATGGTTGTACGACCCCCTCTCGGTGATGTGTGGCTCGATGACATTACTGAGCTGCGCCAGATGGCCTGTGACATTTCAACGTCCCGGGTATGGCCGGAGAACGTCACCTTGGGGGCATGTCGCGTCCTTGAACAGCTCCTCAAGCACTCACACTTCGTCTCAAAGCCAGATTTCGGATATGTCACGGTAGTTCTACATCAACTACTACTGTGTGGCACCGAGCGCACAATACGACGCGCCACCGAGGTCATCCCCTTGCTCTGTATTCGCACGACATGTCGAGACATTTCACGTGAATTCGTGGATGGCGATGCATTCTCCGACCGATTGGGGTTCCTCAATACTGACCCCGGCGCCGCATCAGTCCACAAGTCTGCCTGGCACGTTGCGCTCGAAATCAGTGCCATCACGCCGGGAGGAATACACGAGCTTCGAGCGCTCGCCAAGGAACTGATCTCACGATTGGCAGTTTTACATCACCAGAAGGAAGAGAAAATCACTTCGAAGCTGCACGAATTGCTCGGTGACGAGTCCCACTTCCTTGATAGCGAATTCTCTCCTTTACGAGCCCTGATGGCGTGCGATCCGGATCTCGCCTTTTTGCCCGACATCATGCGACATGTTCGCGACATCGCTCCTGAAGTGTGGAGTGGCTTCTCTGCTCGTCTACACGGCTCTCGAGCTCACTCACACGGATCTGGTCGCGCGTTTGAACGGTTGGCCATTCATCTAGAGAAGGCTGCGACAGCGCAGAGCCAGTGCATGATATGTCGATTCGGAGTGCCACATTCTCATTGGGCCGTCATTCCAGATACAGGTATGTTCATACCCACCAGCTCACAGTAAACACTCATATTCCATCTTAGTATTTGCCGAGGATACCGCCAGCGATCAATTTCCTGTTGCTCAAGTTTATCATGGTGGGGGCGAAGACGGATTTCCGCTCGATCCAAATGCGACATGTGACTTTGATGAACCCGACGCGGATTCCAAATATCCTCAGTATCATGTTCCTGCCGATAGCAGACACCTGGTGGCATCCTTGGAGGTTGAAGGCAAGCCGACTTACCCGATGCCCCATATTGATTGGCCACACCACAACGGCCTAGGACATTCGCACGCGAATTGGAACTCGCCAGGACCTTATGAGAACCATGGTTTCACACTTCCAACTCATTATCACGGGCTCACAGGCTCCAATCCATCACTAGTGGAAGAAGATGGTATCGGGGACAGTGGATATGGATCACCGACTCATGCCAGAGATCCACACAAATCTCTAGAAATGCCCGGGCGCTTGGACCACGAGGATGAGGTTGAGCGTGACAACAAGCTGGAGGCAGGACGCTGAATGAGTGAACGGCTCATGTACCTTACGACACGTTAGCATAATTCCAAGTATCCAGTCGATGCAAACCGCAGTAGATTCGGCTATCAAATTCATTTAGCTTTTGAATCGCCAATTTCCGGAGTTCATAATTGCTATTTGTCAGGAATCAGCCGGCTGCGCGGCTATCCGGTCTTCGCCATTCACGATCAAGCCAAGATGGCGAACCAATTTGACGATGCTCTTCTCGACGAGATTAGACGCTTGATTTACAGCAACGACTCGGAGCTTAGGTCCGTGTCACTATACACCGCTGGTTGTGAGCCTAAGAATTTGCGCAGCGCGACTTCATACAATGCCATGAAGGACAGCATCATGAGTAGAGTTCGCACGACCATCCGCACCTACGCAAAGCTCGTGAACGACGCGAGTCTTGCTGCAATGCTCCAGCCGAGCTTCTGCAGCAGATATTCTCATTTGTCAGCAAACGCGATCGTCGTGCCTGCGCAGGCGTCTGTCACATCTGGCGGGCCGCTGCCCTCGGCGCGACCCCGCTCTGGACGAGCATAAGCGTGGCTGTTCCCCCGTCACTTCATTTGCTGCCACCATCGATCAGCACATCGTTGGCCCTGGCGCAGGATCAACTTATCACTCTCCATCTTGACCTTCTCTTCGAGATGACGACGAGCTGTGTGACCAGGTTGCGCAGGCAGTGACCGCGCACATGTCACAGCTGGTCCAGCTTCGGCTTTCTTCTTCACGGGCACAGCACATGCAGGCATTGAAGCCCATATTTGACCTGCTACAACCTTCGCCCTCCGGCTCATCAGCTGCGCCGCATCTAGAGGTTCTCGACATTCACATCGACTTCCATTACCCCATCACAGAGGCACCGATCCAGATTATGGCATTGGATTCGCTCCCATCACTGCAAGCACTGTCGATGGTGTGCGATATAGGATTCAATTTGGATGCTCCCGTGGTCGACCGCTTGCGTGCGCTGCGCGACCCAGACGCAGATTTTCTCTTAGAAGAACACGAGACTACTGCACTTCTCGATGTCGTCCGGAGCGGCGGTCGATTAGAACAGTTCGCGATAAATTCCCGCGGCTTTGTGACTGCGTTACTCGATCCTACGCTAAAGCCAGTGCTTGAGGGTCAGCCGGAGTTTGTCCCGGGACATCTGAAATTCGTACACTGGCCTGATCTCACCGATCTCGCAGACTACGAAATCGGGCGGCTTTATTTAATTCTAAAGGCACGTCGACCTTCGCCGCAAACCTTTGTCGTTTCTCGGTATATCGACGAGGGGAGGTTGAACAGGGCGTGGTCACCGCTGCCGCGAATGTTGCTGGCTGGTACAGTGAACCCTGACGCGGTGTGTCTCGCTGGCGCGACGGACGTGAATGTGTTGATAGTGTATGCGCGAGCTGATGTCGCCGAGGTGACTGTCCAACTTCAAGGACCGGACGCTGAGACGTGGATCTTTCCTGGTCTAGCTAGCTACAATGCCGCAACCGTCGTCTGTATGTACTTCGGCACGCGTCTCACGGCCTTGCGCATTCAAGCATCGCTTTGGTCCATGGTCAGTCCGGTTGCCAGCATGCCTCTGCTAATACAGCTACATCTCTACGTCAACGACCCAGATCCCGACTCCGATGCTGACGTGATCGTCTGGCCAATCGCTGAACTGAGGACCGGGAAGGAGCCACCGTCGCTGCCGCGGCTACGCATTCTCGAGCTTATCCAACTCAACCGCAGCAGGCCTGTCCGAGAAGCCGAACGCTTCCGGCGCGACCTGCATGTTGAATTTGAGCTCACCAGCGGTCTATCAAACGTTGACGTGTCACAAGACGGGGTCGAGGCCTTCATCGCGTCGCATCTGGCCGGCGCGAAGCTACCCCTCGAGCTGCTCATTCTGCAAGACATCAAAATGCGGCACAATGCAGCAGCAGGCGATGGTCCGGCGTCAAAAATTGCGACTTGTTGCAATGGTGTCCAGGAGGTGGTCTATCGATCAACTAATGGCCAGCCACCGTCGGCTGCGGTGCCGTTCATATTCTCTCACGCAGACGAGATTGCATGGCTGTATTGTGCGCGGGATAGTGTTGGGGTTTAGAGAGTATCGCTTGCGTCCACTCTGATGATCGTCTAATATTGTTCTTACGTAATGAGATGATCAAAGACAACACCAGCAAATTTTGCTACCCACTCTTCGCTATCAGGATGCAGCAGCTGCGATGCCTAGATTGCGAATGGCAACCATCGACTTGAATAATGACCTGACTTCATGACTTTCATGAATGATAATATTTCAAACTTTCACGTCGCGTGGAGAAGCAAAGGCAAGCAGGACCTTACCCCTTGACGCAAGCTATTGTGCAAGGATGACATTGTGCGGTCACTAGCGCTCCATTGATTTCACATTGCTCCGCAGGTACCGCGGTAAACATACGGTGTGTGACGGTCAAGTGACAGTCTACGCAAGGAAGGCTTACGGATTAAGCTCTCACGAACAATATGTATACTGTTGCGAAGTCAATCACAGAGGGCAGATAGACAAAGCATCGGCCTTTCAGAGAATGGACGGCTACTGCACGGCGCGGTTGTTTGCTCATCTCTCCCGCCCGGACATCTCTCCCGCCCGTACATGCGCGCCAACTTCTTGAAACTACCGCACTACTCGGTTTGCTGCAACTGATATGTCTTGCTATGCTCTCCGCCGCGATCCGCGTCCGATTCGCCCTGTGCCGTTGTCGCTATTCCTATAAATCGTGCATGGTGACGATCTTGACCTGGTATCGGTTTTGCGCTGTAGACTAGAGCTACACTAAACTCGCTGTGCATCGACTCGAAGCGACGGTCTTTCAACAATGGCCCAGAGAAGCACACCCCACTCTCGCAAACCGGGAAAGATACGTCAGGCACTTTCGGGCCTAATTTGGACATGTGATCGAGACGTCGTGATAAGACAAGTAACCAACCCTGCATGCATCACGGGGTTCAGTCGTGCGCGGCAATGCTGCAGTTTGATCGGGTGAAATAATAACACGGACAATGATAATCTCCGTTACTATCACGTCAATTTCCTCGCGTTGTTGTCGCTTAGCCGTGCTGCTGGGACTAAATCTTTGGCTGTTTTGCACACGTAGTCTCTCTACTGCCATTCACATATTTTGTGTCTGACGTCCCGACACCAGCCCGCGCTATAATTTCCTCACAACGCTTACATAGACCGAATTATGCTTTGTTTTGCCTTTGCTATGCTTATGACTAGCGTGTGCCACACGCCTGTGAGGCAGAAAGTACCAGCTCAACCCTCACGGAGTGCCTGCCAAAGCAGTGATTATCCAGGTACTTAATCTCGTTAAACAGACTTGCAACAAGTTGGGAAGCGATGTACATTAGTTGACCGGCACGGAGTTTTCAGATGAGCAAACTGCCCTAACGACTGGATATCTGGACCGGATTAGAAGCATCTGTCCACATGGCCGGGGGTCATAAGATGGTGGATAACTTGGATCACGAGGAAACCCTGCACTTCAAGGGGCAAAATGAAGCAATTGCAAACAGGGTGACACATGACTTCCGCTGTTGGAACGACCGGCCACGATGAAAGGCTCAGGTCGGGCACTTCTCGCCTGTCTTCACACGGCTCGGCCCCGCTTCAACCAGTCCGTCAAAACACCATGTGGCGCATCCTGGCAGATGAAAAGCGGCGAGGTTCGCCCACCCGCCGGCGCTATACGCTGTGGTGCAACACACGGCAGCAATCTCGATTGGAGACAATTGACAGGGACAGGGTGTTAATTGCTAATGAAATCCCTGAGACCGGAAATATTCTAGAAGAGTTTCGATCGGTGGATGTCGGGTGTTGATTTTCAAGGTGTCTCAAGTGATAGAGCTCCTCAGTTGTAATTTGGGCGCGGCTTCCGTGAGTGCTCAATCGGCGCGGTGGTCCGGATATTCCAAGTATCACACATCCAGGCGTTCGACATCCGCGACATGATATAAGTGAGAGGTTTGGTGATTTGGATCTGGCCCCGTAGGACCACACCTACGCACCTACTTCCATCGATCACCACCCACTAGTGTCATTGACCCAATGATATTGAACGCGGTCGACCGCACTCTTGCTTTCAGCGCGGCGGCACTTGTGAGGATCAGCCTCTACCTAATTATGCAGCAGCAGCTCTACGTTCATGCGCTGCAGTCTCGCACGGCCGGCAGCCTCGTGGTTCACCATTTGGCGGAGAACTTTTTTCCTGGCTTCGAAGTTTCCGCCGTAACATCATGGACCAGCATCACACACGGTGCAGCGTGGGAGAATGAGTTCGTCCGCGTCGTGCACGGTCGCGTCGAATTTGCACCGACCCACAGGATACATACAATATGTCGCAGCTGCGCGGTGCTTTGGAGGAGCCACTTTTTTGATTGAAAGCCTCACAGAAAGGCACACAGAGGATCTCCGGGGAGACACGCTGTACATGGTGCATCGCTCCAATGAGCGCGATACTTGCTTGCCTATTAATACTCCACTGGCGGCTTGCGCGTCGATAGTGGCACTGATCCAATGCGTACAAGGCTGCCATACAAAGTGCAAATGGTAACAACTTGTTGGCGGGTGAGGGAGAAGGACGATTTTGCCACACGCGTGGCGCAGGAGAGTCGTTGTATCATGCAGCACCCCGTCACTGATGGGTCCAATGGAGTTGAAGGTGGGCGGCCCTCGCTGCATTACCATCACGATAGGAATCTTCAGCCCTGATAAACTTGGGTCCTACGAAAAGAGGGTGTGAGATACATAAAGGACTTCGAAACTGACCCTCTAATGAATTCCAGCCCTGTAATACATGACACTTCCGCGCGTGATCAATCCTTTCTGATCCTACAGTTTGACTGAAGAGTTACACCCGCCGGGGTGTTTGGTGTCAGGGTCGAGGCATGCTAATAGCTGAATGTGGACAGCTTCGAAGCTGGCTTCGGGGTCAGGCAATCCGCCGTCATCCTCGCTGTCATCCTCGAACCTCGAACCCCGGTCACTACGGCCACGGACAGTTGTTTCTGGGGGGAGAATACAACAACAAAAAACTAATTTCTCAGAGGAGTCAATGACCAGGCTTGATAGAGCTTCCATGCCACGACGGCGGTGGAGGGTAAGGTCCGAGCAACTGCAGGCGAAGTACGTGAACAGACCAAAAAAGGTGTTTAGTGAAAATTCTAGTGCAACTCAATTGCCACTAGCGCTCACAGGGGCCAATGAAGGATCGGATATGTCATCGCGAGCGGGAACATTCAAGGTAGCTCGCCGTGACGCAGCCAGTAAGCCGACAAGAACGAAGCAAGACAATGCAGGTTCAGATGCGATTGTGTGACCAGGAGGTGATGTAATCGCTGATGTCGGCAAGGAACGACTGAATGATATGCGTTGGAAATGCGCATAAACCGTAAATGGCAAGCAACTATCAAACCCGATACCACCTGACGAGGTAGACCTGCACATATGCTGAGATATTCCGTTCAAAAATGACAGCAATTGCTCTTTTGATGAAGAGCCGGTCTGAGCCCAGGTACGGGACATTTTACCGTAAAGCACATGAGTAACAGGTGTCAACGCTCGACTTAATTACCCCAAACTAACGTGTGAAGAGCTATAGCGAGCCGCGGTGAGCTGGTAGCTCAGGCGGTGCTAAGATATGCCTGACGTGAGGTCAAGTTCTGCTCCGGCGCACTCCCGAGACGACACATATTCTCCTCCCATCACGTCGCGTCGCGGCCACCGTCATCACCGCGTCTGCCGCACTCATCTCTCTATTGAATTCCCAACTGCAGTAATGGAACGCGACTAGGCGAGTGGCTCGCTGGTGCCGATTATGTGCTTTCTACAGAGAAGCTACCTCCTCATCCTCCTGCCAACGTGCGGTCCGCCAAGCACGTCTTCTTTTGGTTTTCTGTCTTGAGCACTACGCCTACGGCGTGTAGGATGGAATACAAAGCGAGTTGACTTGCAAGTTACCAGCTTTCCTATGCTCTCGCAACCGCTGCGTGGCCTCGTAGACACCTAACGTGACCTGCTGTACGTCATTATTTTGAATATGTCTCAGACTCCGACTCGCCCTAGTAATGGCTGTGTACAACGGGTATGCGGGGCTCTTGGATAACGGATCGGACGCCGCCCGGTGCGGGCTTGTCTTTCTGAGCGGCTATTGCTCGACTACGACCGCGTTGTTCAGAGTGTTGGCGTGTCTGCCTGCCTGTGGCGACGGAAAGGCGAGATTCTACAAGGCGCAACACAGTCAGCATTGTCAGCACCGGCGCGCATGGTGTATTCACCTACTTTTACGCGCCTATGAAGATGATGAATGCGTCTATAGGGCCAATCTATTATCAGTATGTCCGACACATTTTTCCTTATTTTAGCAGCCTCTGTCCATCCTCATGCACATTCAATCGCTTCATGACATCTTGAACTGTTAAAGCGAGTTGTTTTTTTCCGGCCGTTCCACGCCGCTGTGCTACTATATTCTTACCGGTCCAAGGCTTGCACCATACTTGATTGAGCTTATCCCACACCGCTTCCCATTCACATCCCTGTTGCCTTCCTCATTCCCCACCGATCACCGTTTCGGTTTGTCAACCTATTCCCAGATAGCATCATGGACGCTTGTCAGTGGCCACGACCGGTTTAGCCCGCTGCCGCCCTTCGTCGTGCAATCACGTTCGTGTTCCTCTTTATTGCCCTCGCACTTGCTTTTAGTTCGCGTTGCCACTTCTATTCACGCGTTTCATCACCATCTCCGGCCTCCTACGTCCTCATACCCTTCCTCGCTTATACTTATATTGTACACCCCAGTATTGAGACCCTCCGTGCGCTGCACTGCTACAATTTTGATCTCATCTGTGAACCATTCGTGAAGCCCCATCTACGCCCGCTTCGTCTCCTCGTTCAAGTTGGTGTGATGACTTGGAATCTGTTGAGTGCCCCCAACCGCTCATAGACCGACCTTTACCCCTCTTATCCACTGTCGCCAGTATCCTGCTCTAGTTCCGGATCGAAATGTGGGCACAGACAAGGCAACTTGGCCGAGTTCATACGGGGTTCGGCAGTTTTTCGACTGTCACGTGACGCACCAGGAAATGAAGAAAGGCCTTGTGCCCGCCCGCGACCGCACCGTCGCACGACCCAGAGCGAAACATTCGTACCTCGGATTTGCCTCCGTTGGCCGCTCGGGGTTCTTGTAATAGACGAACGTGCGTTCCCTGCATGCCTGACTATGGGGGGCCAGATGCACACAGAGAGAGGGGAGAACCTAAACGTCAAGCGCAACACAGGCTTTTTTTTTTTCGTCCGGGCGCAGCAAGCAGCAAGCAGCAAGCAGCAAGCAGCAAGCAGCAAGCAGCAAGCAGCAAGCAGAAGCATCAGTAATCAGATCTTGGTGGATAGGATCGGTACGGACGAAAGGTGTTTTGGTCGGTATGGAGATGGAGATGGGAATTGGTGAGATGAGAGGGGAGAAGGTCAGGGCGAAACGTCGCTCTGCAGAGGGGTACAGGGGTATAGCAGAGGCGCAGCGAATGGAGGATGCCGATCCCTCCGTGCCGGCTGTGAATCCGGACTTGCACTTGCACGACGCTAAACAGCGTTTGGACTGTATTCGCCGGATATGTGCTTGAGGGCGTGGTATGAGCGTGCGGGAATTGGAGCGTGCAAGCGACATTTCGACAACTTGTGCCGCTCACGCGGAAAAAGTTCGAGCGAGTAAAGCGCAAGAGTCCGGCGCGCCTGGGAACGAAAAGCGGTGATTGGTCCTTTTTGCACGGCACCCGGATCGCGCGCTGCGCGTGCAGCAAATACAAAAACGACAAACACACACATAATGATTAGAGCGGACTCTTGAAATAGACTACAGCGGCCCGAATGACTGGACGCGCGCCGTTGTCTTCCCCGCCCCCGCCGTCCGTCCCGCTTCTCCCAATGGCCTCATCCTCGTCGTCGCTGCAACGGTCGCATAGCTATAGTGGCAGCAGTAATGGCAACGGGGTCACGCGACCGGGCGGGTTGCTACGACGCGCACAGAATATGCTCACGGTGCCACTACCGACCATGGATGAGCTACAGGAAGATTTATTCGCATCCGAAGCGGGTACGAGCGCCACAGCAGGAACAGCAGCAGCAGCAGCAAAAGTGCGACCGAAGAATGAGCGGAGAAAGAGCGACAGCAGCGCGTTTGGACTTGGACAGTCATTGCGGAGCGTGGTGGAGAACGTGGTCTCACGCACGCCCAGCTTTGGCGGCAAGAAACGTCACTCGCGCACCCTTTCCGATTCGCATTCCGACGCCTCGAGGCCCAACCCGTTTGCCCTTTCAAAACGCGGTTCGTCGTCGTCGTCCTCCGCCAAAAAGGCTGCGCGTAAGCTCGCAGCAGCCGAGCGCGAGCTATCAGACACCACGGGTCACGCAGCGAGCAGTACGCGCAACGGCGCCAGCGACGGCGATATGTCCGTCTCAGACCCGAGTTTCGAGGTCCCTACCCCGCTACGCCAGGGCACGCAGATGACCAAGTTGTCTCACAAGAGCATCAAGACGAACGTATTTCGAATCGATCCGCATCAAGGTATCCTATGGCCCTCGCGCAAGGCTGGTCAGAGTACGTTCTTCTCGTCTACGCGATCGTGTCCGATCTGCTGCCTATTCTTCGTGCGGAGTCTTGTCTATGCGTCTGCGTCGCGTGTGTTGTGTAGCTCGCTACCTGCGCAACGTTCCCCGCATTCCCTCGCGCGATGACGTTGTCGCACCTTTCCATCTCCCTTCCGTCCACTTCCTCGTTACATTTTCTACGAACGGCGATGGTATATTGTCACGTGGTCACCAGCGCAGAATCCCCATATGGTTTGACCTACTCGCACTCCATCTCCTTCACACCATCGCCTTGACACAATCGCCGCCGAACACGGAATCGTTACGTTTCGCGGCCACTCTACTGGTTGCGCTGTCAGACCCCCTCTAGCGCACACCTTATTCAACGTCCACGTTCACATCGTCGCGTTTAGCCTGGCACGCCTCATTCGAGAGTCGGCTCTCTATCTCTCCCCTTGTCCATTCGTGCTCACACAGCCCCTTGCCTCGTGCTCCTCTCCTCTGCCCCGTTCTTATCCACTTTCACGTCACCAAAGTATCCTCATATCGCTGTCACATCTCGTGCTAGATCCTTCCCGTCATTTCACCACCTGCCTTCCCGCAGATCCTTCCTAAATCCTCCACGTCCTTTCCTCGTGTCGTCCGTTCCCTTCTTGCCCTTACATATCGCCGGACCGGTGCGCTCGATTCTTCATCATTTGGGAAATTCGTTCGTTCCGTCGTCCGGGATTCGTCCAAACGATTTGCTCACTCGCATACCCCTTCTTGACTAAAGCTCCTACATCCCTGTATCCACTTTACCGCTTTGGAACTTTGATCCCTGTCGTATCCGTCCTGCACGTCAATAGTTTTCGTCTTGGGTCTGCAACGCTGCTGCACTCCTCTTGGATCTGGCGACGGGGATCCTCGTTCCATCTCCTGGGATCCTCGTCCCCATCTCCTCCACTTGCTCTTCATTCTTGCCTCTCACGCCTGCTCTGTCCTATCCACATTCCAGCCTCATCGTCCGCTCATCTTTCTTTCGTACGAAAATCACCCTCCTCGTCCTCTACATCACCGTGACCGCGTCCACTGCACGTCCATTCCAGCTTTAGTTCTTCTTATCCTATGCCCTTGTGCCCTTGCGCATAGCTTCTAGTTCATCACTTGAGTCGTCACTGCTCTTGCCCGCAGTACACCTCAGCTCGCTCCTACCATACGGTCGTCCCTTGTCGCCTCTGATGGTGTTCACCTTCAAACGATCCGCCTCGTACCCCTCCCTAAACCAAACTCTCCGCCATTGCTTGCTTGCTTAGCTGACCTCATCGTGACAGTTCCGCTCGAGGCCATCAAAGAGATTCGAACCGGCGCCGACGCCCGCAACTACCGCGAACAATTCAAGATCGCCGCCGACGCTGAACGTCGCTGGCTCACGATCGTCTACCAAGTCGACAACAAGTACAAGACGTTGCACCTGATCGCCCAGACGCCCGACGTGTTCACCATGTGGGAGGTGTCTCTGCGCGCGCTGCATGCTCTGCGACAGCAGCTGATGAGCGGGCTCGACCATTCCGAGCTGAGGCAGAAGTTATGGGAGCGACAGCATTGGCATAGCGCGGACGGGAGTGGGGACGCGCGGCTCGATTGGACGAGGTGCAGACTCTGTGTCAGCGGCTCAACATCTTCTCGTCACGCGCGGACCTGGAGCACCGGTTCCGCGAAGCGGACGCCGAGGGTCGCGGGTACCTCGACTTTGCGGCGTTTCAGCGTTTCGTCAAGCTGCTCAAGCGGAGACCGGAGATCGATAAACTGTTCAGCAAGATCTCGAACGAGGATGGGGTGTTTGATTTCAAGGATTTTGAACAGTTTATGCGCGAGTGTCAGAAGGTGCGTCAATCTACACTCTACTAGAGGGCCGAGACTGATGTAATATGGTTTACAGTCGGAGCTCAGCGAGCACGAGCTGCGCAGGATCTTCAACAAGTTCGCGGACACGAACGCCGCGGGCCAGGTCATCGCGTCTCCGCCACAGTCTCCTAGCAAGCTCCCCGTTGAGCTCGTCTTACCGATGATCAGCACTACGGGAGACCATGTGTCAGAGGCCCCGCCGTTCTCCTTGTCGCCGACCGAGGACCACGTCTCGAGCGAGGGGACATCGTTGCTCTCCGTCCCGCCGCCTGCACCTGCCTCGGCGATCCAGTCGCTGGGCTCTGCGGGTGAGCAGCTGGCGAGTACCGAAGCAAAGGCCGTGAGCACCGGAACAATTGCTACGACCACCGAAGTAAAGGCCGCGAACATCGATGCCACGGCTGCGAGCACGAGTACCGAAGCAAAGGCCGTGACATCGTCTCCGTCTCCTTCGCCCCGTCCCCCGCTGCAGCCGAAGCAAAACACCGATCCTCTCCCTTTATCATCTCGCTCTAAAGAAGAGCTGTGCTTACCCCCGCTTCCTGCGACGCCGCACATTCCGATTCCGCCCCCGCCCAAGACGTTCGCACCACCCGCCCAGCCGACTACTCCCGGCTCTACACCAACGCTATGGAGCGTCGGCGCATTCACGTCGTTCCTCATCTCGAGCGAAAACGCCGCGTTCTCGGACCAGCACGGCAAAGTGTGGCAAGACATGTCGCGACCTATGAGCGAGTACTACATCGCTGCCTCACACAATACATATCTCGTGGGCAACCAACTGGTCGGGAGCAGCACGTTCGAAGGGTACATCCGTGCTTTGCTGAACGGCGCGCGGAGCGTCGAACTCGATATCTACGACGGCGACCGTGATGCGGGTGGCGAGCCGATCGTGTACCACGGAGGGACATTGACGGGACGGGTGACGATGCGGCGCGCGTGCGAGGCGATCAAAAAGTACGCGTTCGTCGTGAGCCCGTACCCGATCATCATCTCGGCCGAGGTGCACTGCTCGATGCCGCAGCAGGACATGCTCGCCAAGATCATGCGCGAGGTGTTTGGCTCTGCATTGGTGACCGGGCGACTGGATGGTACGACGTGCACATCCGGTACGGGCTGGGGCAGTGCGGACGCGCCGAGTCTGGATCAATTGCCGAGCCCCGATCAGCTCAAGTATCGGGTTATGCTCAAGACGAAGAATCTGTTCCAGGCGAAGCGGGACGAGGTGACGGGCGAGATTGAGCGCGATCGTGAGGAGGACGAGGAGGAAACGTCGACTAGTGTGAGCTCGGCTTCGGAGGACCCGAGCAGCTCGGCATCTGAAGGAGAGCGGAAGAGGGGTACGTCGTAGGATCTGGTTTGTGTTGCTTGATGTGCTGATGCGAGTGGTTTGCAGAGCTCAAGGGCGAACTCAAGGAGCTCGGGAAGAAGACCATGGGCAAGCTCGGGCTCGGCGGCAGCAAGCACAAGTCCAAGGGCAAGGGGTCCAACGCTTTGAACGCGCAGCCGCCCGCGGGGACGAGCCCGGGTCAGGTCGCTCAGCCACATACCACCCGCAATCATCGCGTGCCGCACCACGCCGCGACGCTCCCAACCGTCCTGAGCCCTCCACCGCCACCGAAGCCTGAGGTCGCCAAGATGTCGCCCCAGCTCGCGGAGTTGCTCGTGTATACGGTCGGCATCAAGTGTCGTGGCATCAACAAGAAGGAGACCTATGCGACGGAACATCTGTTCAGCCTCAGCGAACGTGCGGCCAACAAGTATCTCAAGAGCGGCATGATGGATCTCGTCAAGCACAACAAGACGCACGTGGTCAGGATTTATCCGAACGGGACGCGCATGAACTCGAGCAACTACGAGCCGCATCGGTTCTGGGCGGCCGGTGCGCAGCTGGTGGCGCTCAACTGGCAGACCTTCGGTATGTTGTAACGGCCGTAGTTGCGAAGATTTGGCTGACATTCTCCTATCTAGATCTGGGCTACAAGCTCAACCATGCGATGTTCCTGCGCAATGGACGGGCGGGTTATGTCATGAAGCCGCTCGCGCTCCGCGCCGTAGACAAGATCTTGCTCCAGCGACGGACAAACCACATTCTCGACATCACGGTTCGTGTCCATCATCTTCCTTCCCGGCAAAAAAATGTTTATCTCCTCTCTTCCAGGTGATCTCCGCACAACAGCTCCCCGCCCGCGCGACAGCGACGGGCGCGAGGTGTTCGGCAAGCAGATCGCGGACCCGTACGTCGAAGTGAGCGTGCATATGCCGGACTGGACGCACTCGCCGTTCGACCCGGCCGCCGCGGGCGAAGGCACGACGCGGGCACGCACGTCCACCGCACGAACCAACGTCGTCAAGAACAACGGCTTCAACCCGGTCTGGCAGGAGACGCTGTCGCTCGCGTATGATGTCGTCGGCGATATGCGCGATCTCGTGTTTGTGCGATTCGAGGTGTACGACGAGACGGACGACGAGAACTCGCTGGCGGAGTACTGCATGAGTCTGGGTTCCCTTCAGTATGGTATGCGCCTATTTGCATGAAATGGTCCGAACTTTACGCTGATGCTGCCATTCGCTCAGGATACCGACATCTACCGCTTCACGACGGCCAGCTGCAGCAGTTCCTGTTCAGCACCCTGTTCGTGCAGATTGGCGTCCGCAACACCTAATTTGACTTCGACTCATCTCACCTCGCCTTCCCCGTACCCAGCATTTCCCTGCAACCTGAATCTTCAGCTAGTTGCAGCATACCCCGCATTTCTCGTTCAAGATCATGTATTGAATATGGACCTCGGCTCGCACATATTCTTCAGGTCATTTACTGTAGCATCATAATCCAATTTCGCTTGTGAGGCAGGATGCGAACTATAAACGAGATGTCGGCTACGTACGCTGTTTCCCAAGCGCGAAGCTATTCCAGCAGCTGAGCTCGAATGCGGGATGCAAGCTCTTCCTTCGCATCTTTCTCTTCTTACCTTCGTCCACTGCCCATCAGCTCGCGCTCCTCCCCTGACCCAGTGTGATACTAGTCTGCTGTTAAGAATGGCGTCCACGTAGCATGTGACTTGACATGTCCGAAGTTCTGCGCCGCAAGCAGACACATCTCGCGTCCAGTTGCCAATCTGTTGGCTTCGCTTTCACTCACTATTTACGCAAGCCACGCGGTCGAGGGCGTCACCCTAGGATTCTTGATGTCGAAGTAGGTTCGGGTCAACCAGGATGCGTCTCAGAAACCGAAGCCAAGGCGTAACCTCGCTCATGGCACTTGTCGGCTTGTGATGACGCTTCTCTATGCACAAAACTCGCGATGGGACATACTGCTACCAGTGCCACGTGGTCTTGCCATGGCCGCCACGTGCGCGTGCTTCTTCCTGCCCTTCGCCAGCGAACTTGCCAAAGGAACCGAGGACTACCCCCGACGCAGCATATAAGCTCGGTCAAGGGCGCCGCGCAGAGAATATCAAGAGGCTTATCTGGCAAAATTATGTTGGTACACCTCTTGGCCGTACTTTTGACCGTGCTCTCCATCGCCTTGGCGCAATCACCTCTCTGGGGTACGCTTCGCACGACTCTCACACGAGCTATATAGGCTGATGTCCCATTTATGATGCTCAAAGGCCAATGTGGTGGCCAGGGTACGCTCTCGTTGCCCATGTTCAGGCTTTTGTGCTGACACTAGCCTCAGGGTGGACTGGTGCCACGACATGCGTCGCCGGCGCCACCTGTACATACTCCAATGTATGTTACATACTCCTCAGCACCCAATCATGCTTACTCAGCTTTGGGGAATATAGCCCTGGTACAGTCAATGCCTCCCTGGCTCTGCTTCGTCGAGCACTACGGCCACAAGCACCACGACTACAACAACAAGCGGCAGCTCAACCTCGACTTCTTCGGCGCCCGGTTCTACCAGCACTACCGGGCTTACGCTTCGGCTTTTGCCCTCGGTGACTCGATTACGTATGGTGTGCAAAGCTCGGACGGGACGGGGTACCGAACCACACTACATAAGTTACTCGAACCGGGCAACACGGTCGACTTCATTGGGTCGGTCAAGGCCGGCACCATGACGGACAACGATAATGAGGGGCACTCGGGCTGGACGATCGACCAATCGCCGGTGCGGCCAACTACTCGCAGGCGATGCCCTCGAAGCCGACGTACGTGTCTTCAAGTTTCTGTCTTGATGATCCCGAGCTCATAGTGCTACGCCTCTTCAGGTTGTGCTTGCTCTGCATGCGGGCACAAACGATATCTACGGCGGGAACTTTGGAACGCTATCAATCGGCTGACAACACTTGTCGATAACCTAACTCTAGGTTACCCGTCCACCGTGTTGTTGCTATCAACTATTATACCATACCCTGCAAGCCAGTCCTCAGTGGACCAGTTCAACACGAACATCACTAACCTCGTCACCAACCGGGCCGCGGCAGTAGAAAGATCGTCTTGGCCAGCATGAGCTCCGTGCTCTCGTCGGATCTGGCAGACGGTGTACATCCGAATGACAACGGCTACAAGAAGATGGCAACGCGGGTATGCAGCTTTGCGACGGCTGCGCAAAAAGGCTGGATTGTAGCCCCGCAGTGAAGGGTTAGCACTCGCTGTCTCTGATGCCTAAGGTAGCTTTAGATTGCAAATCAATCTTTGTCTTGTGTATCTGGCTTGATGCCTATGCCTATAAATCGTTAGAAAACTTCATCTTGTCATTTATCTCACCTTTCAAGCGGTCTACATTGATTAGCGGGTCAAGACATCGCCTGAGCCACGTTTTGAAGACCACATGTTCAATCTGACAAGTTGCACAGACCTCTGCTCGCTTGCGCCTCAATGAAAGTCCACCACGACGGTGATCAGAAGCAAACGAGGTGCGTTAAGGTGATATTGACTCGATCCTGGTGAACGGATCTGAGCAAGGCCGTTGAGGTCTATCGGAACGTCGCCCAGCGACTGCCTCATGGCTTCATTTTCAACACACTTGTCGAGGGTGATTTGGCTGACATTCTCCTATCTAGATCTGGGCTATAAACTTAACCATGCGATGTTCTTCGGGCGGGTTATGTTATGAAGCCGCTCGCGCTCCGTGCCGACGGCCAGCTGCAGCAGTTCCTGTTCAGCACCCGTTCGTGCAGATTGGCGTCTGCAACACCTAATTCTACTTTGAATTATCTCACATCTCCTTCCCCGTAACCAGCATTTCCTGCGACCTAAATCCTTAGTTGCAGCATACCCGCAATTCTCGTTCAAAGACCACGCATTGAATATGGACCTAGGCTCACACATACCCTTTAGTTCATTTAATGGAGCATCATAACTCAGTTTCGCTTGTGAGGCAGGATGCGAACTATGCATCTGTTTCCTGAGCCCGAAGCTATTCCATTAGCTGAGCTTGAATGCGGCATCCAAGCTCTTCCTTCGCAGATTTCGCTTATTTTTCTCGTTAGCCGCGCACCGTCTTGTGCCCCACCTCTGACTCGTCTGATACTAAGAATGGTGTTGCGCAGTGGTCCGTCGGGAAGCAGAAGCCGTCGGGTGATCATCCATCAAGCGCAGCAGTGAGCCGCCGCACGCCGCAGTAAGCCGTCACGCGTAGCAGTAAGCCATCAATCGCGTGCAGCACCGATGCGTCGCGAGATGTTTAGCTCCGCTGGGTACAGGACGGCAGCGGCAACAAGCAGACGAATGTGGCAGCGAGGAACTCTGTAGGGGCCGTGACGATTTGTCAAATCCCTTTGTCAAGTCCGTCTGGCGGTGCCTGAGGTCCATCCACATAACATGTGACTTGACATATCCGAAGGTCTGCGCCGCAAGCGGACACATCTCGCGTCCAGTTGCCAATCTGTTGGCTTCGCTTTCACTCACTGTTTAGGCGAGCCACGCGGTCGAGGGCGTCAAGCCTAGGTTCGGGTCAACCAGGATGCGTCTGAGAAACCGCAGCCAAGGCGTAACTTCGCTTATGGTATCTGCCAGCTCGTGATGACGCTCTTCCGTGCACAAAACTCACGTTGTGAACTACAGCTACCAGTGCCACGTCGTCTTATCATGGCGGCTACGCGCTCGTGCTTCTTCCTGCCACGGCCGAAGATGGGTAGGACTTCGCCAGCGAACTTGCCACAGGCACCGAGGACTCCCCTGACGCAGCATATAAGCTCGGTCAAGGGCGGTCCTTGGAGAATAGCAAGAGGCTTATCTGGCCTTTGCGCAAAATTATGTTAGTACATCGCCTGGCCGCACTTTTGGCCGTGCTCTCCGTCGCCTTGGCGCAATCACCTGTTTGGGGTACGCTTAGCACGACTATCACATGAGTTCTCCAGGCTAATATCCTCTTTATGACGCTCAAAGGCCAATGCGGTGGGCAAGGTATGTTCTCAACTACTATGGTCAGGTTTTAGTGCTGACGCTAGCCGCAGGGTGGCCCGGTCCCGACATGCGTCGCCGGTTCCACCTGTACATACTCCAATGTGTGTTACATACTCCTCAGCATCCAATCATGCTCACTCAGCTTCGTTGGAATTTAGCCCTGGCACAGTCAATGCCTTCCTGACTCTTATTCGTCGAGCACAACGGCGACAAGCACCACGACTACGACAACATCCAGCGGCAGCTCAACCTCAAATTCTTCGGCACCCGTTTGTACGAGCACTACCTGAATCCCTTTGTCAAGTCCCTCTGGCGGTGCCTGAGGTCGCTTCCATGTAGCAATGTGTGGTATGCAGCCTTTGTGACGGTTTGCGCAGAAAGGCTGGATTGTAACCCCGCAGTGAAGGTTTAGCCTCGCTGCCTCTGCTGCCTGTAGGTAGCTTTAGATTGCAAATAAATCTTTATCTCATGTATCTTCATCGTGTCATTTATCTAGCGGTCTACATTGATTAGCGGGTCAGGACATCGCCTGAGCCACGGTTTGAAGACCACATGTTCAATCTGAGATAATATTCGTAGATTTATGTTCGCTTTCATCTCATATTAAAAACCACAGTGGCAGTTAGCAGAAGGAAAAGAGGTGTGTTACGGCGGGACCGACTCAATTCAGGTGCAGAACGCGTCCATCTTTACATGAGCAAGACCTTTGAGGCCTGGGCTTCTAGTCAACACTCTCGGCAACTTCTCGTTGTTTTTCTCATTGGTGTTAGCGGAAGGGGTGCAGCAGTGCCAACAAATCGAACAGAGTTGTTTTGGGAGGAAGTGGACACCCATCGACTAAAAGATAAATACAAAAATATGCAAATTGCACCCAATTTACTGCATGATTGGCGCAGTTACATGCGGCGCCGATGACGGCGGCGATGACAGTTTCCAGTCTTGGCGGCTGGAGTCGGCGAATCTGTTGGCTCGGATGGCGAATCGGCTGAGCTAGTTGGTAATGAAGGAGCGGTGCCGCTTTGGTTGTAGTACTCTCGCGAGGCTACGTCGAGCATAACTACGAACGACTGAGCTTCTGGAGAGTGCTCGCCCTCATTGGCAAAGTCGATGGGTTGACGACTCGCTGAACCCAACCATCATCGTCAACCAGCTCGGTCAACCTACGCAAGGCTTTCTCGGCACTTTCGTGAACGGTTGTCCCGGTTATCAGCGCGTAGCGGTAGCTGGCAAGTGCAACGGCCGCAGTTCCGGACGAGTCCTCGAAGTCCTAAGCGGGTTGCGTGTTCAGAACCAAATGGCAGTAGATGAGAGAATATATTACCTGTCGGTCAATGTAGTTGAATAGAGCACCCGATTCGAGCTGAATAAAAGCCGTAAGACAGCCTGTGCTATTGCTCCAATCAAGATGACAGACCTGATGTGCCCAGGCATCAATTAGCTCCTTTGTCCAATTGAGCAGGTCCTGCGCTTCCGAGGTAAGGCTGGACGCAATTGCAGACTTTGAGATGGTCTGGTGCACGCGCAACATCCCTGCACGAGTCAGAGAGTATCAGCTCCTTCATGTTCTGCGCTCAGCGTGCCCGCGCACCGAAAGCAGCCCAGCCCTGTCCTGTCGCCCACAATCCCTGATCGTTCCAGGGTCCTTCCATGATGTGCCGATACAGACCCGTGTCCGGGTCACGGAGAATATCACGATACCCCTGACACTGCCTCCAGGCAAACTTGAGAGCTCTTTCCCTCTCATATCCGTCGCTCTGGTAAACGCCGTAGTACGCTATTGTCGGGGGAACCATGGCGAGAAAGTCCGCCCTGAACATTCGGCCGCGTCATTCAAGGCAAACGCTACTGAAATGCAAGGAGAGCTTACCAAGCCTGGAACTCGTCGGCGCGGTGGGAAATGATCTCGTACGAGCTGTCACGCGGCACATCCTGGTGGAGGTAGATTAATTCGTCCTTGACGGCATCCTTGTATTTGTCCGAGTCGGAGAAGATAGCGTGCATCATTGCAGCCGTGCCGACGCTCGCAGGATCCGCGGCCGATCCTACTCGCGTCGCGAGCCGCAGCTTAGCAAACGTATGAGAAGCTTGTGCAAAAAGACGCACCGTCCCACTGAAATGGTCCGTTATCCTTACGATCCGCGAGCATCTCGTCCAAACTCTGAAGCGCCCGCATCGGGCAAAGGGCCGTCACCTGCGCCAACTGGGACCTGTTGTGCTCCGAAAACCGATAACTCAGGGCGCTCATGCTCGATAATGGCCTCCATCATTGTTCCACGCTCCCACCTGTTGCGTTGGTTAGCGGGATAGTCGAATGTAGGAAAGAGCGTTGCGACAATCAACGTACGGGCGCTTTGAGTTATCGACCATGTTCTTAATGACCTTGTCGATGACAACTGGAGAGAAGGCAGGAGTGATAGAAGCTTCACCAGCGCTGCGCGCGCCAAAGCAAAAGAAAGGAAGAGATGATAATGATAAAAAGAAACATGAAGAAGACTGAAAAAGCGAAAAAGAAGAAAAGGCGGAATTGGGAACGTTGTGTCTGTCGTCGTTGATTTTAGCACTACCGGCCTGAGGAAGCCGTAGCCCGCAACCCATGGAGTGACGATCAGATGACCTTCACGGGGATCGGTGTTGCCTGCCCTCGGGTCCCTATTCACACTGCAACATTGCGGTGCAGCCGGTGTCGACTACCGATCACGCAAACGGTGCGCTGGCGCCAAGAGTATAACCTCGGCTTGAGTCGACCGCCTTTGAGGATGTACCTGCCGCAGAACTGAAGAAGATCCGGCACATTGCGAGCTGAACCCCTATTCTCAGGGGTTGACCCAGGGACCAGAGCCGCCTGAGACTCACCGAGGCTCCAGAGGTATCCGAGGTGTTGTCCATGCTTAATGAGCCACATTTGAGGGATCTTCAATCGCCAAAGATGCTTGAGGACTCTAGTGATATTTATATTAGGGTAATGTGACGGTCGGAGTGGAGGGCAAAAAGGAAAATCCTTGAGCGGTTAAATACCAACTCCTATTCTCATTGTGTGAGTGAATATGGCGTTCACCAACACACAACCACAACTAATCGGAACGAAAAATGAACGGGCACATGGCGGCAGTGCATAATCGAGCTGCCAAAGTGGACATTGTCGTTGTCAATGCTATACAATGTAGTGCCATCGAAGCGGCGCGGGTGCAAACCTGGCCATGTACAGGATGTCGGTGAAAATCCGGCAGGGTCAAGTAAGGTGAAGCAGTGACGTGAACTACGAATGCTGAGGATTCGGGTGATTCACCCGTGCGCGTGGTTATTTCTGCAGGGCAAGGCGAACGTTTTGTCATTAGACTCAGAGCTGTTGCGAATACATTACTACTTCGGCGGACTATATCGATGGAGTTTGTTCCCCAGGGATGTACGGACGGTCAATCAACACGAGATTTGCATTCGTAGGTGACGTTGATTAGTGTTCTATGTTTGACGAAACAGCGTTATTCGAGATGAGTAATGCAAACAGTCTCGGAGATTTGCACGCCCATCAGGTGGTTATAACCCAATGTGCTTATTGCGGTTGGTTGGAAGATATGACTACTACTCACGGGTCCCGCCATTGAGCAGTGTCTGACGTTCTGACAGATTGACAGCTCGGTGGCCGGAAATGGCCTCTGGCCGGAGTAAAGCCACGATATTCGTTTCCCTCAAAGCCGCGATACTCTTATGTGCAACTTTAATGCACTTCAAGACACTGCGATGACATTATCGCTATGAACACCTCATATTTACTCCCACGAAGTTGCAACCCATGACCACAAAACCACATCAAGCCTAGGAACGCGAGCAATCCCAGCTTCTTCTGCGGTAACGTCACGAGCAGCATTCGTGCTTCAGGGGCCTTTTGGAGCATCAAAGTATAAAATGGCGAGACGGGGTTAGGCGGAGGTTCAACATCTCCTCCCTCCATCCACATCCTATGGCTCCCATCCTCTACGGCGCACCATTCTCAACGTGCACGCAACGCATCATGCTCGCGTTTCAGGAGATTGGTCTCGAGTTTGAGTTTAAAGACATCGGGCGAGACTGGAGCGTGCTGAAGGCTCCCGAGTGGCTTGAGAAACAACCGTTCGCCATGGTGCCTTACATCGTCGACGGCGACTTTCTTCTCTACGGTGGGCACAAAAAATACCCCGTAGTCCGTAAGCTGACGAAATTTGCAGAGAGTCGTGCAATTACCAAGTACGCTGTATCAAAGTACGGCAACGGTAGCACGTTGGTGCCATCTCCCAGCGATTTGGAGGCGACCGCACGATTCGACGCCGCGTGCAGCATTGAACAAGCAAATTTTGACAAATTCGTCGGTGAATAAAATCGACTTCACACTCATGTCTGGGTTCTGATGCTTCTTTGCAGGTGAAATTCTCTGGGAGAAGGTGTACAAGTTGTTAGTTGCTCGGTCATCGCAGCTTGCAATACGTCAGCTGACTCTGTCACAGATGGTCTGGAGGGGCAACCGACGAAGCACGCGTAAAGGAACTCTTTGATAAACTCGAGCAGCGTATGGACGGGTACGAGCGTATCCTCAGCAGGCAAAATTATCTGGCCGGAGATGTAAGCCGCAATCTCCGTTATCTCCGTTCTCACCGAGTTGATTACTCACAACCTGGCTCAGATCGTCACGCTGGCAGACCTGTCCCATGTTCCTTACGCGTGGATGCTAGAGACGAGTCTCAAGTCGGACATCTTTGCGAAGCGCCCAAATGTGTCGCGCTGGTGGGATGATCTGAAGACCCGTCCACAGTGGAAAGCAGTTGTAGCAAAGACGACTGCTGCGTAAGGATGGGCACATGTAAATACCCTCACTATCAAAGAAAGAATCTTGTTATTTCAGCCACGTATTGCGCGTCCTCTGAGTAGAAACCTCAGCATATATAAAAAGTGATGTGAAACACCATGACAGCTTTAGCGAGACATGTCGTTCGAAAGCCTCAATGTAAACTTCTTTGCATTCTAGTATGACAGTCAACAACTCCCTGATTGTGCACCTCTTGATGAGCGAGAGATCCCTCAGTCGCATGAAAGATATCCAGAGCTAGACGTTTTTTTGATAGTTTTGGACATACCCAGTGGACGAAGGTCGCAAACCTGCTTTTGACGAGGTCGATAAAACTTTCAAGACCGGCCCTCCACGAGAGCGTTCAACTTCGGAAGCACCTCGCGAGACGGGCGCTTTCCGGAAGCGTCGATATTGGTTCACAACATCGGTTGCGCAATCTCCTGGAAAGTCTGGTAACATAACACTGCTGAGATGTACGAAGACTGCTATAGGCAGTTCGGCAGAATTTTGAGCAAATTGGAGGGAGGACATGCGAGAAGCAAAGCCGCAGGTTGGTCTGAAGCATGCTATGCGAGATCCCCGAGAGAAGCGGGCGATTCGCGGAGACAACCGCATCAGGATCCTTTCCCTCTGCTCCATGCCTTTACCTGATATCGACCGTTTTCCAGTTGAAATCTATGCTGAAGTTTTTAGGCACCTCAGAAATGACGGGCTCGCGTCTGTTTCATTGTGCTGTCGCAGTTTCCGCGAACTGGCGCAACCAATTCTTTGGACGAATATCATTCTTCCCAGGACGACCAAGATAGAGGCTGTCTTTAAGCTGTTGATCCACATCAATGAATGGCCAAATGTATCGCGACTGGTACAAAGCGCCATACTGGACTGGAATGTATTGGGCAGCTCGGACCAGGTGTGGGACGTGTGTCAAAAGTGGAGAGATCGTTGCTGGACGTCGAATCACGACACTCTTCGGACTTTATCACGGTTGAGCGCATGTCAAACCTCAGAGATCTCCACATGCTCGCCTCGAGCTACTGGTATCTTCCATTCTACACGATCATGAGATGCTTAGCTAGGACGCCGTCCTCGATTCGACGTCTGTCCTTCACGCACCACCTTTCCGAATCCTCTTTCGGCCCACCTACTATCCCACGACTCAATGATCTCGTGTGGCTACACATCGGTGGCAATGTGATACTTGAACTACTGTTCACAACTTCTGTACTCTCGCACTTAACCACCTTAGTCTACACCCCGCCCGCCGTTGATGGCTGGAACAACACTCTTCGAAGGCACTTGGACGACGTTCTAAAGATAGCTAGTCGACTTGATCAGCTACGCACATTCGTCATTCGTGGACACTCGCTGCTCATACACAACGTTTACGCCGAACCAATGCTCTTGAGCAGCCTCCCACAGGTCGTGCAGTTCACATATCGACACTGCCTTCTGACAGAAGTACCGCGATATGGGCTATTCGTCGACGTGTTTGAAAGCAGGTTCGCCGCGTTTGTCCAATGCGTGTTTCCCAAACTGCATACCCTGGAACTATGCATCTGCGAGGAAACCGCGGAGGATCTCGCTCGAAACATGCCGCATACTACGCAATCTTTGGACGCTATTGAGCGCAAAAAGAAGGTATGGGTCGAGGCTTTTGAGAGACTGGTTCTGCATAAGCTGCCGCGGTCTTTCTCACGACTGTTGATTTGCGGGTGTCTTGTGTACCAACAGTAGAGCGCCAGGCATTACAGTAATTTTTCCACCTACCTTCTATCTTTTGCACAGAGAAACCGACACGAGCCTGCCATTGCTAAGGTGCGCGAGGACTGCAGCAACTGGCGCGCAGCCGGTAATATTCATTCGTCGCTCGAGCTAAATTCATGGTTGCACGCCGTGAAGAAAAATAAAGAGATGACTGCTATATCGGTAGCAAATGTGCATAAGAGATAGTATTGAGAATATCCGAGGTCTCTCCCAGCTCTGATGCGCTACGAGGTGGCAATAAATGTGAAACAGACGTTTCATCATATGGGAATCATTGACCAGTCGTCCATCATCGTCGTGCTCCAAGCGGCACTCAGTTGTGACTCATTCTGTACACAAATTTCCACCGTGTCGAGGTATAGGAGAGCTATATCCCTTGGTATCTACATATACTCGTGAGCAATTTGAGACCGCCATTGAGCTCAAAGAACGCGCCTGATGATCTGTCAACTCTTCAGCCTTCTTGAGAAGTCGCTCCTCCGGCTCAGTTGGTATGGGAGGCGCATTCGGGCTCGATGATGCATGCTTTTCAACAGACTTGAAAATACTGAGGCAAGATGAACAACTTCCATACAGATGAGATGCCGTCCACATACCTGATGAAGTCTGTGAAAGTTTCCTCTGTGATATCCGGCTTAGGGAAGGCTAATGCGATGATTGTCGCGGCATATGCAACCCCAATGATGCGACGTCCTCGACCATGTTGAGTCTCACTAGCTTTAGACAGAGTTTCCAGACCCCTCTGAAACGCGTCGCGGGTGGTACCTTTCAGCAGGCGATCGCACATGCTTGCCAATATTTCGAGGTGACCGCGTGTCATACTACTAAAGCCTTTGACGGCCCCAGAGCGCCAGTGCGTACAGTTGCGCAAGAGCGGAAGCTGAACAAGCGTCTTGTCGAAGTCAACGGGCGATAATCCAGTCAGGACGTAGTGATGCCAGCACAGGGCGGAGTACTCAACGGCACGGGAGATGCGTTTAGTTTGTGGACGGCAAACAACGTCGAGCGTCATGGCGGCAAATTTACTGGTGTAGTTGCCCAGACGAACATGGAAGGTTTCTTCGTTAATACGCCCTCCAGAAACAATGAAATCAATGAAAGACTGGCTGTATGGCTCAATAGCCTGGCGCTTCGCTTCAGCTGAAGCATCGCCGCCACTGGATCTGAATGCATCGGGTATGCGAAACACACTCGACATCCCCTGTAACAGCAGGACGAGCTTGTCAACCGGCACTGTGGTGATTTCGGTAATCATCTCGGTGCTCAAAGGTTGATTTGTGAGTGCGAGCAACGTTATAACCATTTTCAGCTGCTCCGTTGTCGTATTTTGAGATTTACTGCCTGTCTGATCGTCGAGGTCCCGTCTCATCGAATCTTCGGGGCTACCGCTGTTGATTGCGTTGTGGAGGAGGATAGAGTATAGTCGATTCAATGCGGTATGACGCGAGTCGTCTATAGCATATGCCGCGTACCATACGTCAATCAAGTCAACGAGACGGCGCTCATTGAGTTGCTGGTCCGGAGTTGTGAGTTCAGCTACTCCCCAGCGAATCAGGATAGCCGCCAGTTCGAAGTTATGAACGCATTGGTCAATGAGTAGCGTGAGCAGGCGTTTGGGTAATGCCAGTGCAGCTGGAGCTATAGTGCGCGAATATAGTTCCCATTTAGCCTGCAAAAATAATTCCATATCGCTCTTGGCGGTTGCATCGTCGACTTCCAGCAAAGAAAAAATGTGCAGCTGATCCAGGCTGATGCTCTCCGTTTGTAAGAGCGATGTGAGTGTCGCTTGCCTGTTGGCGTCATCGCGACCAGTAATGAACAATTTTACCCGGTTCTGAAATCCGAATAGGGCAGGGAACAGCTCGGCAAATAGGTCGGCGATCTCGTCATTGACAGTACCGTCCACGTTGTCGAGAACGAGTATGACATTCGTCGCCTTGTTGGTGTCAGATTGGAGCATCAATGCAAGCGGGTCAAATACGAGTCGGTGCAGTTGGTCCGCCAAAGATGAAAGTAAGATTTCCGGTTCGTCGTTCACCAGTTGGAGAATCTTTTGCCGAGGAATCAAATTCGCAGCGGCCATTTCGTACGCGAGAGCGGCAGGGAGAGCAAACGCGGTATTGCGGGTCCTTGTCGCACGAGAGAAGAAGAAGGGCAATACAATCAACCCATCCGATCGGAGTCGTTCGGTGACAGAGCTTGCAATGGCGGACTTTCCTGGAATCGTGGTGTCAGAAGGTTGATCTAAAGCCGGCACTGTGGTACTGACCGGATCCCGCCGGACCCGTAAGCCAGAATACTCGCGGAGTAGATGTACGACTTGCCCATTCATGGATCGCAGATAGAACATCAACCCGCGTTCCGTCTGAACAGGGCTCTGGCGCGTCTGTATGTTCTCCAGGACTATACATGGGAAGCAATATCTCACGCAATGTTTCTGTCGTAGTGGTTCGTGAAAACAAGTCGTCGTGACCATTACAAAACGGACTCACCAAGCTGCTTCTGTTGTCGCTGGACCAACTCGTCTCCTTCAGGAAGAAGCGCAACATTTCCAAAGACGCCTGAAAGTATCAGCGGCTACCAATCATGTCGAGATGGCTGACGCACCACCACCGGAGGTTAAAGATTCAACAGAAAATCGGTCACGACGGAGCTCCGGCATGCTGAGAATACGCTGGAAGTACAATAGAACCGGAACAGCGTTGAGAGATGGTCAGGATAAGTGCTTACAGTATCATCGTTGAGTAAGAATGCAAGCTCCTCGTCCCACTCCAAGATGACCCCGTCGAGTTCCGGATGATCTTCCAGAATTCCATCAAGGAGAACATCGAAAACGTCGCGGTCCTTCTCGCGCTCGGTGTCAGGCATCATCGCTTCGTCAGAAGTATCCAGGTCTATGAAGATACGCAGTGAGTATTTCAGGGCCGGAATAACTCGTATCGCAACAAACCTTGTTCTGAAGATGCAGCTTCGGTGTGCGCATCACTAGCACGAGTACCAAGTGCAGAAGGGGCTAACGGAGGGACAACGGTTCCACCGGAATCGCTTGATTGATTGATGCGATCGGCAGCTCTGAAGTAGATGACGGGGGAGGCGGTCGAGTGTTGACTACTACTTCCAGACGTTGAGCTTGTCGGCTGGCGTGCGGCGCCTTCCATATGCTGCTTTTCTCCGCTCTTCGCTCGAATCTTCAACAGGAATTCCTTCACCTTGCGACGGAAGCGTAGCCTCGCAGCCGTGACGACGATGCAGTCCTGGCTACTTTCTTCTGGATCGCGGCTTCGGCCGTACACGACGGGCTGCAAGCATCATTCAGTCCTCGGAAAGTGACGCCAAGAACGTAGTTTCTTACGTCGTGCAGGTTCTGCGACTGATGGCGGACGGAGATGGTAGCACCTATGGACTGCACAGGGTTAAGCTGCAGCTTCCCCGATGTGGACTTGTCTCGCGCATGGACGACGCCCTGGATCCAACTTCCGACATGAAGCGTTCGTTTCAGAATCATGATCGTGTCGAAGTCGTGATCCTCGTAGTAGGCCTCACGGATCTCTGACTGGTTGGCGATCAGGTATTTCGCAAGACGACCATAAGGCGGGAACCATGTCTTGAGCATCGAGTCTTTGGGCGATAGGAAGGCCACAGAACGGCGACTATAGGAGAATCGAAATTGAGCGGAAAGCATTTCTCTGAGGAACGTCTATCAATGCTGTGCATCATGCACGAGGATGAATTCTCGTACTCGGTTGACACACCGGCCTCCCCACCAATGTCCTGACTGAACGAGGCACCCCACGATGGAGGATGATCTTGGGTCTCAGATCGGATTAATGATTTCCCCAGAAGTGGGGGAGAGATTCCATCGCCATCGAATGCATTGAAAAGCTGCAAAGAGATGGATCAGCAGCGACATGAACACGAGGCAGCTGGCAGCAGCCCCTGTAGTAAAGCGCGCAGACCTGTTGAAACTGTCCGTCGTCATTGATATAGCCAACATCGCCCACTTGTCCATCTTCGTTCGCCTGCCAAATGGCTTCCCCATTTACGTCGTCTCGCAGCCGGTCGCGATAGATAACGTGCAGCAGTGGCATGCCGGGATCGACAGGAGGCAGAGTGCAACTGCAACCGTGACGACCGCGTGTCAGTCCAGCACGGGAACCAGGCGCCTTCTACGGCGGCAACGGTATGATAACACAGGGCCGTGTTGTACTCGAATCGTGCCATGCCCGTGGAAGCAGCGTCACACTGTTTTAGATTCCGAGGCTGACGCGCGTCGGTGACTTGACAACGATCCCGCGTTGCTCGTCGCAGACGACATAAAACAGTGATCTCGTGATACCAAACTTATTAGAATGGAGCAACTCCGCGGCAGACGGTCGGTCGCTGGCAAAAACCTACAATTGCTCCTTCTGTGACTGACCGCACTTGTCTAGTTGATGCGATTGATTGATTGCGTGTAGATGTAGTACATATCCAATAAATGTAGAAGATCATTGTCCATCCTTGACGACGTCCGTAAGTATATAAAGGTCCTCTATCATGCCCACGACCACGAAACCTTCGCATCGTAGCATCTGAAGTGGGCGATCGCGAGTCAGCCCTAGCTGCAGCCGCAGCAAGCGAGCCACGCTATCAAGCCGAACGACGACCGTCGTCGGCATCTTGACCATGAGACACACCACCCTCAGAGCAGGCGAGAACAGCCGCGGTTCTTCCCGACACACGCCCACCGTCTCCTGGACAAACGCGCTACTCTCCAACTGCACCCTCAGATTCACCACTCGCAGGTTCGGCAGCACGACTTCGGCATCGGCGTCCGACGACGACGACCCCGAAGATGCAAAGTGCTCGAACAGCCGGTGCCATAATCGGTTGTCGATGGTCAGCTCGGTGACTTTGGCCGGATCGATGTGCTGCCACACCCGCGAGACGAACATCGATCCCGTCATCAACGGGAACAAGATTTCTCGCGACACGAGCCGGTCGCCGCGCTCGACCGCGACGGATATGCCTCCATTGGGCGACAGGCAGGAGAGGTGCATATCGGCGTTCGCGTGCGCGAACAATTTGAACCCTCCGACGTCGCGGGTCGCGGGGTTGTACTCGAGCAGGATGTTTCGACATTTGCGAAGACGGTCGAGGAGAGCGAGCACGACTGTCTCTTGGTGGTCCTGGAGCCATTCAATGACGACCTGCTGCAGGTTCGCCGTGTCGCGGAGGTGTTTGCCCGCATTGAGCACCCTTGCAGATTCGTGTGCAAAGTCGCCCGATCCGCTCAAAGAGCGCATGGCCAGACGCAGGTATGTCAGGGATGCAGACCGCTCCAGAACGGCGATGAGGTCGTCTGCGGAATGAATGCCGCACGATAGGGACGTAAGGCCGCCGGGCACGAGCGGTAGGACCTCGCTCATCGCCAGTCCGCTTGAGAAGACCATGTCGAGCTCGGACAATGCGGGCATTTTCCATGGAATAGGCCGAACGGTCGGCGTCCCTACGAGCCAGCCGAGTCCGCGATTGATGATGCGGAACCGACGCAGGGTGGGCAATGCCTTCAATTCTTGGTTGGCTTCGGCGAGGCACTCGAGGAGGAGGCTGTACGCCTTGATATCGGCCACATCCAACGCGAGCGACTTGATCCTACTCAAATGCGGTCCACACAGCGTCGCCAGCTCGGTGAAAGGCTTCTTGAGTTCGATCTCGTAAGACGTCGATACGGAGACGATAACGCGCAGATCGAGCGGCGCGGCGCCGAACCACTGTAACGCACGTTTGAGCGCGGCGAAATACGTCGTGGGCGCCAGTTGCGTCGGGTGCCGCGCGATCTCGACTTCGACGCGTGTCCAGAGTCCCGCGCAAGCGAGCGCGATTCGGCGAAAGTGCTTGCACGTCTGCGTGACGGCAATCCGGTCGCGCAGTGGCAGAAGCTCCCACGCGCAACACCATAGCTCCGCGGGTAGGATCTTTGTCAACGCCCGCAGCGTGTGTGAGCGGTTCGAAGTCAAGGTGTCGCGGATTGCGCTCGTCACAATCCCAGATCTGCCAAAGAACAATGTATCGCCCTGTTAGCCGTCGGGATATTCGGACAATGGAGCCGAGCGGTGCCATGCGCGCGCACCTGTCGATCTCTCGCGCCTCCGCAGTATCATCCGTGCCCCTCCTCGTCCTCACTACCGCGGCTGACTTTGCACGCTCTGCCATCGAACGGGGGCGGGTAAAATGGGAAGACGGTGAGAGGCCAAGCCGTTACACAGGGTCGGGCCAACCAAATACAAACATCTTCTTGCTGGCATGCTAGGTACCGATTTGGCACAAAGGGCATCTTGACAACTGGCGGTGACCACGGCAACAGCAGCAGCAAGAACAAAAGAAAAAAAGGTGAGCGAGGGTCGTATTATAAAACCGAACGCCCGAGAAAATAATAAAACACAGCACGTATTACAGACAGAAAGCGCTAATGAATGTCCATGAAGGAGCTTCACAACTCAATATCTGATAAAGTTGCCCACGATCACGCTCGGGATGCCCTTGTCGTCGCGCCGGATGGTGAAGCTACAACAACAATGGATGAACCGGTCCTCCTTGCGCTGCACCTCGCCCACGACGCTCCCGAGCCCGAGCCCCATCACGTCCCTCCTCGCCGCAAACGCGCTATGCGGCGTCGCCGGCAGACTCAGACCCAACGGCGTCGCAAACGCGCCCGACCCCTGCGGATGCGTGTGCGACTGCGACTGCGACTGGTGCTGCAGCTGCTGTTGCAACTGCGTCTGCTGATGCGAGATGACGTGCCCCTGCGCGCTCACGATAGGCGCAAAACGCAGCACGCAGCTCGTCAGGACGGCCTTATGCTCCGCGTCAAACGCGACCTGGCCAAACTTCTGCCAGTAGTTGACCGCGCTCTCCTCCGCCATCAGCTCGTAGATGCACAGCCGCCCGTCGCGCAACATGTGCCCTTCGACGCCGACCAGCTCGGCAAACTCGCGGTTCGCCTTGTAGATCTCGCCTGTCCGTCGCCATAGGCAGGCGGGGACGCCCATCACGCTAAACACGCGGTCGTAGTCGAGCAGCAGCCGCTCGAACGCCTCCTCGATCAGTACGAGGTCCTGGTACAATGAGTCAGCCTCGCAATCGTAAAGCGTAATGTGAAGAGCGTACCATATCAGTCAGCGACTGCGCGACCTCGCGAAACTTTGGCCGCAACACGCCCAGCGGCTGCAAGATCTGCTGCTTCGCCTTAGGCGACAACCTATCCATCCACCTACTCAACCGCGCATAGCCCGTCGCGTAGTTGTACGGCTTCAACAAGCCCGCCTCGTACTTGGCGTGGATGACGCGGTTGAGCCGAGACTCGCGGCTGCCCGTGGGCAAGTCGGCCGCCGCGAGGAAGAACTTCTCCGTCTTGCTAGGCGTAGGAAGCACCGACACGCCCGGGCTCGGAGGCGCGGAGATGACCTGCGTGTCTTCGTCGAGTGGTGATAGGTCTTGTGCAACCTGCACGGGCTGCTGCTGCTGTTGCTGCGGTATCTGCAACGTATTCGATGTAGGCTGCGCCAGCGGCGCCGACGAATACGGGTATTGGCCAAACGAGGGCTGGTTCCAAAACACGGGATCGTCTAGATTGTCTAGGATCGAACTGCAGACACACGCGTCAGTGCATACCCAATACGACGGGTACGCGCAAACCTCAAATCCGCAAACTCGTTCCCAAAGCCTTCGAGCATCGTGCCTCCGAGCGACGACTGTGGGTATAACGGCCAGTTGGCGGTCGTGCTCGGGGGCAACTGCGCGGGCTGCTGCAAAGCCTGCATTGGGACGGTCGGCATTACATAGTTGATGGGCGCTGCGAAAAGGGAAGACGTCAGCCTTGCTGAATGGGCATGTGGCGGATATGAGTCGGGGACACGCGGCCGCGGCTTGCGGCGGACATCGGGATGGGATGTAAACGGAATGACGAGAGCCACGTTCGTGTCAGCTCGTTTGGCACACTCGAAACTTGCTGTTGCTGACAAAGATCCGCGGAGAAGCAACCGGCCAGTGAAGCGAGGCAAACGCAAACCAGGGGTGAAGCGATGAAGATACCCGACGCGCACGATGACATCTTCAAGAGTGGATTTGAGAAGCAAGCGGCGATGGTGAGGAGGCACTGCAAACGAGCATACCGACGTTCATGAAGTGGGGACAACCAGTCAGAACATCTTCACCAATGGAACGGCAAGAAGATCGTGCGAGACGTCGATCAGAGCGTTCAAAGGTGGATAGGATCTATCATCCCGGGGGTCTGATAACCGTGCCGTACCAAAGCGCTGAGCACGCAACCATAATCTGAACGCGAGCAAGAAAGGAGGTCTGAGTGCAGGATGTAAACAGCAAGATGAGATAGCTGGCAGTCACTCGAGACGATTGGGAGAAGAAGGTTGCGATTTAGGGACGGATGCGGCTTGAACAATGGAGGTGCAGACGACTCACGCACACCGAAGGTATACCGATTTGGCGGTGACCAAACGCAAACACCACACAGCCTGAATCGGCCGAAGGAACGCGACGTGTCAATGGAACAGGAGTAATGGGAGGTATTGGGTCAGGCCCCAGGGTCAACGTCGCTGGACGAGCAACGGAGACTCGTGTACCAACAATAGTCTCTCTCACAGAAACAGAAGGCGGTTTAGAGTGAGATATCGGGGGAAAGCATGGATCAAGGTGAAGGGCAGCGCGCGGGTACGTCGATGGAGGCTGCATTGGCATTCGCGCACGGCGCGCCGAGGGATTGCCCGGACCAAGACTGGGCAGTAAGAGCAAGAAATGCAAGACGAGTAACCAGGACCATAGCATCGGGGTTCTGAAGGCTGAAGAAACGATGCGCAGAGGAAGGGTGGGTCGCAGCCAAAACCGAGCGAAGCAAGACATGCGAGAAGCAAGACGAACAGCCTACTCACGATTGACAGGGAACTGTTGCGGCACCTGCTGGGGAACCTGCTGCTGCTGCGACTGAACAGCTGGCGGTAGTGGTTGCTGAGGTGGCTGGTGCTGGTGTTGCAACGGGGTAGCTGTAGGTAACCCAACTTGCGGCGTCGCACTACCCGACCCAGATGCCTCTGCACCAGGACTCTTGTCGCGATATCGGTTCGAAATGGGCTTGTAATCGTCGTGACACAGATGTCCAATCTCGCGTTTGATGCTGCCAGCGCACCGGCCAAGCATCAGCACACGAGTATGAACTCGAATGCAATGTAACTATGATACGAACCAACGTTGACATGGTCGTCCCTCGTCACACGTCATATGGCTGCGGCGACCTGCAGTAAAGCATAAGACTCACTGGAAGCGATGTCGCGACCGAAAACTCTAGACCCACAGTAAAGACACGCGTGGTTCACTTTCTTACGTTTCGACTTGGTCTTTCCATTACCACCGTTCGTCGCTTTGCCGTGCGGCGTATCCTCGTCGTCACTAGGCGGCGCGGTGTTCATGGTGCTCGTCGCTGCGCTGGATGAGGGCAGCATGTTGGTCGGGGAGTTATTGATGTTTGGAAGGAGCTCGTGAAGACGTGGGAAGGTCTGCGGTGCATTATGATTTTGGACGTTGAATGAGCTTGGAAAGGATGTCGATCCGCCGCGTTCCATGTCGCCGACCCCGGGACGAGTGCAGCTTCCGGCTTGCCCCGTTCCGCAAGCACCCGCTACTGCTTCGGGCAACTTTCCGAAGATCCCAACTCCCTCGATGCGGGGAACGAGCAATTCTGATGAAAAACTCAATGATGAAAGTATCAAACCCGATGAGCCGATAATTGTTGAAGATGGATGCGTTAGTCAAATGCACCGCAAACTTGAGAAACCGTGCCGGCCTCACAAGCCTCGGATGGTTGTGGAACGAAGGCACACTCTGCGGAAGATCTCGCGTATATGGCTGTTCGGCGCGCGTCGGTCGTTCCGGGTTTCAAGTTGCCGTAGCTGTACGGTAGATTGCCGAATTGTTCCTTCCGTCGCTCTGCCACCTCATGCAATCACTGAGACCGGACCTTGGTAAATGAAGTCGTGCATTCTGCTTCAGGCACTTCACCGATGAAGCATTGTCTATCTGGAGGCTGTGTGAGCCGAAGTGACGGCCCGGGCAACTGTACGATAAGGATGAGGATGACCGCCAGCACTCGTCGAAAAAGCTACGTCTCTGGAACCGACACGAGCCGATGTGTATCCCGAGCGGCAATTTCAGAGGACATATAATCATCGCCGGCAAAATCATTTCAAAGTTATGTTGACACTGAGCCTAAAATCCTGATGAGTCTTCCAAATCCCAATACATCCCCTTCCCTTCCATCATCTCAGCAGGCTGGATGTATGCATACTACAATGTATTTCGTATAGAGAATTAGATAGCGTCGATATCTCTCTGTGACACAAACAGCAGCTCTGAGATACTCCTGAGCACGGACAAAAGTTTCCCGTCGTCATACTGACCGTGCGTCTCGCTCATTGGCGTGAATTCGTCTAGTATCACACCCTGTGGCACATATCTACTCTCGAGCCTGATCAAATTCGTGCTTGCATGTCTGCTGCCGCAGTGAAGCGGTGTAGACTCATTCAGAACTCTGGCTACTCCAATACGAGAATCGTAGTTGAAGCACTATTGCTACGCTTGCTTGCATTACTTTAAACCTTTTTACATGCGAGACTGGCATTTATACCGCACGATTGACTGCGGCATTGTCGTTGATTTACCTGTGGCCAACGTAGTCGAGCAGCCGGAGGACACATGCGAGAATGCACGGGAAAGAGAGAAAGTGCGATGGTACGATATAGACAGACAAAACTGGTGTGAGAGAGCAAGAAGGTGAACAATGAGCAGTTGTAACGTGATAAGTTTTGCATCGGTGGGGATTTCAGTTACGACGAAAGGAACAGTCTGCATAGCAGCGGTGAGCGTCAATTCAAGTCACAACTACTACACGTGGGTACATTTGGCAGAATACGTCGACAGAAAAATGATAGGTCATCGTGCAAAATTCAGTGGTTAGTCATGAGTCGAGTACAGACTGGGACTTGGATTCGCTTGGCTGTTGAAACAACGGGTGGGCAGAAAAATCGAGAATTGTCACCGCACCTGACTTGGCTAGTAAAAGAACGTGTGGCCCAGACCAAACCGTGGCTTCAGATTTCAAATACTGGATGACGCGATGGAGTTCAGGCAGCCACCACAGGCGGCGGCTGACGGGCCTCACCGCGTCCATCACGCTCCAGCTCTCTCCTTCCTGCTTCGGTGGTAACGCTCTGAGCGTCCTGATTGTCCTCAATACTATATAGAGCCACGCCGTTCCATTGGTGATAAGATGAGCAGGGTACACGGCCTTGACTTGAGTAACGTCACGTTCCGTCTGCGAGTGATCGTGGCGATCATCGCCCATCGCCACAGTTGTCCAAGGAGCCACGCCGCGAATCTTCAGGTTCAGAGGATTTAACAAGTTTTGCAGATATTCTCCATATAGTGACCACCGTCGTTGAAAAGGATCAGGCTCAATCTGCGCTGAGATATCGGTGAATCGATTTGGAAAGATCGCAGCAACACTGGTGTTCCAATGTTGGTCAGGTCCCACAAATGGTGAAATCCTGATGCACCACTGACGAGAAGCTGCGGTGAACTAGTACAAAACGTTAAAGAAGTGCGATGGCCTCCTGGTAGTGAACAGTGGGAGGGACCATCTGCATGACCAACCAGACTCGCATGGACCATGTCTTTTCCGGTCCATGCAATTAGATTGCCGTCGTAGCTGAGAGAGACAGACGAGCCATCGTAACCCGAGTCCACTTGACGCTTGGGGGTCTCTTTGAGGTCGGCGAGCTTGGCCTTGATGGTCCGTGCAAGTATGTATTGCCGCACCGGGTCCAGAGCCGCGAACTCGTCAATATCAACTTTTCCACGGCTCAAGACGCTGCGCAGATGTTAGTTTAATTGAATATTTACGCTCGATGAACTGACTCCACGATTCCGGCGAACTGGTAGTCGAGTTCTGAGCGACGATCGGCGGGAACAGCATCGAACCGCTTTCTTCACTTTATCGCGCTCGGCCACCAGAAACTTTTGAAAAGCAACAACATCCTCGTAATTGCTTTTTGCTTCCTGAAAAGATATCATATTATCAACGCGAACGTGGCGTAGACTTTGCGATGGCACCTCGATAGTCTCCAGCGACGTGCCAAATGCTTCAATCGCGTGCCCAATGTAGTCGCCGACGACTGGAATCGTTTTTGTAGCGGGACCGGCGACGTTCGCCGAGGAGATTGGTAGTAGACAGTGTATTGTCCACGGCGGTAGAAAATGTGTTGCCCATCGTGTGCCGCAGTTAAAGAGAACAAGGCGCGATCGATGTGCGCTGGGCGGTGCGCAAACACACGACGGGTGCACTAGGTCGGTCCAGCACACTATCCATGAGGCGTACTTCCGGTACGGATGGAGATTCTTGCGTAGCGCTCACTCACGAATTCTGAACGTTGTAACTTTTTGTTGGTGGAACTTGCGTGTTGCGAAGGATGCACCGGGTGTCAAGATGTGCGGAGCGCAAGGTGTATCGTACACAGAGCAACACGTCAACTGCCACCGCAATCCGCCCTCACTTTCAGACATGACACGGCCTCACACGCCCGCTGAGGTGTGTGGGGGGTTATCAGAAACGCGATTGTTTATTAGTCACGAGAACACCAGTACCGGTGTACGATCTTCCAAAGCCCTGGGAAAACAACAGCCGCCGACACGTTCAAGATATTTCCTGGTCCGTGTGCCGCAAGGATATATACCAAGATTTAGAACTAAATTGAGCCGATGAAAGCACGACACAGTTATCCGGAGCCCGAACAAGATGCTAGAATGATGGATAGGGATCGAAGGGCCGGACAGTGAGCGATTTGGCAACAGATCCAAGTCCACGCTCCTACTTGAACGAGGAGACGAAGCGGACGGAGGAGAACTTCAAGAATGCATCACAGATGCAGATGAAAATTGCACCATTGCAGAGTACGGAGGGTATCAGTACTAGGACCGACCATCGCTCAATATAAGCGAGGAGGGTACGAGTACATGGGAACTCGAAGGTGGTGGAGAGCGTGAAACGAGGTGACAAGGTGAACCACCAGCAAGTACGAGGGCAATGGAAGAGAACGCGAACGTCATTGCGCGACGAAGGCCGCGGAAGGTGTCAAGTTACAGCGCCATGAAGGGCACGGTAGGCGAGAAGGATACGAGCAGGATGGGATGAGGGTAAGGAAAGATAGAGAAGCAAAGTTCAGCCTCAGGGATGAAGTAGTGTAAGCGGTGCGAAACCTGACGAAGCTGTTGTAAGCCGAGTCGGAATCAGGGATGCGACCGGACTGATGGAAGAGCTGCGGGCGACGGCGTAGTGCAGACCTAGACCACCGAACGATGTAATTTGCTCAAATGGAACGTGGAGGCAGTGGCAGGGTCGGTCGCGGCCATGGATAAGCGTTGAGGTTGCCATGTTGCAACAGGTTGACGAAACAAAATGGAGATCGGCGAGGCATGGGAAGATTGTCAGGCATTGAGAGACGAGTATTCAGAGAGTTAATGGGAACACGATTGGGTCGGCGGGCAATACAGTATGTTCGACCAGGCAGGGTGTGAATGTTAGCGATATAGTAGCGTAGTGGCGGGATGATGGAGACGGGCGGGGAATGGCAGATCAAGTCTCGCAGGAGCAGGATCGACTTGCTCGAGTACCAGCTCTTCAGCATTGGAGGGAGTGGCTCGAAGACGCCTCGGACCAGTCGGTCTGGCAGGCGAACCGCTATGCTACACGCGCGGGTGATGTAGGTATTTCTCGCATCCCCACTCTCACAGACGGCGATTCTCGCATAGACACGATGGAAGGTAAGGCCGAGGTGCTCACATGCACATTTTTCCCGAGGCAACCGGCTGTGGACATCTCAGACATTGCGGAGTTCCCTTACCCACCTCCGCTTCCCCCCACCCCGGTTACTGACTCGGCGGTCTCCTCTTTCATCCTTCATCTTGGCCCCCTCAAAGCTCCCGGATTCCATGGTACCCGTAATATTGCTCTTCAGAAATGCCCCTCCCTAATCCCTATCCTTCGTCGTCTGACGCAATCATGCCTCTCGCTTCACCACTTCCCCTCGGTAGCCAAGGAGTTCATCACGTGCGTTTTACGCAAGCCTGGCAAGGATGACTACTCCAAACCAGGAGCCTGGCGACCTGTTGCACTCGAGGACTCCGAGTCTAAGGTGGTCGAGGGAATAGTCGCTGCACAGCTTGTCGAGCTGGCAGAACGCTGCGACCTCCTCCCGGATCACCAATTCGGCGCACGACCAGGCCGATCCACAGTGGACGCTGCCATGCTAGTCACCCAATTCATCTTCGACGCATGGCGACAGAAAGGAGTGGCTTCAGTTCTCTACCTTGACATCAAACAAGCTTTCCCCACCATCTGTCATTCCCGCCTCATTCACAACCTCCGCAAACGAGCTGTCCCAGAGAACTTAGTCGGCTTCGTCATGTCCTTCCTTCGCTAACGTCGCACAAAGCTCAAACTGGGCGACGTCGAGTCGGATTGGATAGATGCAGCGTACGGCATCCCCCAAGGCTCGCCCCTGTCCCCCATCCTATACCTGTTCTACGCCGCAGACTTACTCGAGATCGCGAACCCTGCTGCACGGAACATCTTCGCCCGCCAACTCGCGGCGGGATTCGTGGATGACACCGCACTGGTAGTTTGCTCCAAAGAGGGGGCCGAGAAGAACGTCCGCACCTTATCCCATCTTGCCACCCAAGCTCTAGGCTGGTCCCGAACCCACACGTGCCAATTCGACGTCGCAAAATTCCACCTCGTTCACCACACTCGCAACAAAAACCGTGACGTGTCCGCTGCCCTATCCATCGGCCCCCACACCATCGCCCCCGAGCCTTTCGCACGCTATCTGGGCATTTTCTTAGACAAAGAACTTCGATGGCATATGCAGGTCGACCACGCGGTGGCCAGAGGCATGGCTACCACCCTGGCTATCGGTCGACTGGCAAGTGGGCGCTTCGGTCTTCCCAACAGGTACATCAGACAGCTATACATCTCGGTCGTCATGCCCAAACTGGAGTATGCACTCCCCCTATGGTTCAACCCGATCCAGGAAGGGTCGGACAGCACCAGATGCACAGGCTCGGTGGGATTCGCAAACCGCCTCAGCAAGGTACAACAGATCGCCGCACGTCTCATCACCGGAGCTTTCAAAACAACGGCCACAGACGCCCTCGAATACCACGCAAACCTCATCCCGATGGACCTGCGACTCAACGGTTCGGCTTACAACGCGGCGCTCCGCTTCACTTCTCTTCCAGAGAATCACCCTCTCCGCCCCGCCATCAACCAATCCTTCTCTTGCCCTCGCTTCTTCCGCTCCCCACTTCACAAGTTATTCCGCGCTTTCCCAGACATCCGAGACGTGGAGATCATAGACCCGGCCCCCCGCCTTCCTGATTCATTCCCCCTGTTCTCCATGACCATAGACGTGTCCCAAGAGAGGGCTATCCAGAACGCCTCCCGTCAAACCCCCGCAGGCACACTCCAGATCTTCTCGGATGGCTCAGGTGAGCATGGAGAGTTGGTGCAGCAGCGGTGGTAGTTCTACCCTGCGGTGACCTGATAGTCAGACGCGCGCATCTGGGTGTGCTCTCGCATCACACCGTGTTCGAGTCAGAACTTTTCGGGATATACTTAGCGCTGCAGATAGTCCTAGATTCCCCCAAAGCCCTCTCCGCCGTCGTATCCTTAGACAACCAGTCAGCAATCTCCCGTGCTCGCTGCCCGGCTCCCAGACCCGGCCAGACCATCACGAGGGCCATAGAGTCCTGCTTCCGTGAGATTCGAGAGCTTCGCCCAGGCTTCGATCTTGTTCTGCGTTGGGTCCCGGGTCACGAAGGGATCGCAGGCAATGAGCTTGCGGACCTCCATGCAAAGGCAGCGGCGGCAGGTTCACACTCCCGCTAGCCGTAGTGGACGGTTTGGCCCTCCCCAAGAGCATCGCCGCTATGCGTGCGGAGTATCGGCGCAGGCTAGGTGTCGAGTGGAAACGCCGATGGGCGGCCTCAGAGCGCGGGAGGCGTTACGCGCGATTTGACAGCACTCCCCCCTCTGCACGCGTCGCACGCATGTATCGCAACCTAAAGCGAGCCGAGGCGGCAATACTGACCCAACTGAGAACGGGCCACATTGCGCTAAACCACTACCTTTGCAGAATCCAGGCCGTCAACTCCCCCCTCTGTACTGCGTGCGGCGAACCCGAAACCGTGGACCACTACCTCCTCCGTTGCCGTCGTTTCCTTGCCCAGAGGCATTCCGCCCGTGGAAAGTTGAAGGGACAGGTACTGTCGGCTCGGTCCCTTCTCGGAAAACCCGCAAACCTCCCGATTCTGACCAAGTACATCAGGGACACAAACAGATTTGCCATTCGCAGTCACAACCCGTCCCATTCCCAACCATCATCACAGTCCTAATACCGCTATTTCGTCCTTCAGACCAAAGTTTGCTTCCTCACTGCACCCCCTGCTCTCGTCGTTCCATTATCGTGCTCATATGAGTCCTCCCCGATTCGCCCACACTGCTCGCGGGCATCCAAGACTTCACCCCACTGATCCCCGACCCATCACTTTCCCAATCAAACCTCATTCTCTCAACCCTTCATGACCGACCCCGTCTGGTTCATTCTTTTCGGCCGTCGCTCCAGTGGCTACATAGGTACTATTGTACTTACAAAGTCACGATAAAAATGGATCTCTCTCTCTCTCTCTCCTCTCGCC